>JAQPZY010001699.1:9677500-9887500 GCA_029931535.1 Margaritifera margaritifera | reverse complement strand
AAGCCTATCAGGAACCATCGGCTCGTGACTTAAAGATTAAGTTCTTTCATTTTTATAAATTACCCTGTCTTCAGAAACTCTGAACTATAAAAAAGAATGTAAATTGTATTAAATCGAAAAGAAAACTTAAATGCGTCTGTCTGACTACAATTGACGTTTCGTCCACACGTTACAATTTAATTTCAAAATTCCAGACATCATACGGAGTTACTTTGTCACTTCATATAATTTGAGAAACCCATGCATGTATGTATATACCAAATAATACATATCCATGGTTTTTCGACGTACAGGCCAGATGCATATTTCCAGTTCATGAAAACATTTGGCTTACTCTGTTTTGTTGTTCATCCCCCCCCCCCCTTAAAATTCTAAAATGTATTGAAGTTTTCAGAGTTAATAGCGAAAACATCTTGGAATTGAACATAAACGTATTATTTGCCTTGTATGTCTTTACCCCAAAAAATGAAATAAAATTAAAATTATACTCTAGAGGGGTTTTAGTAATTATTTAATGCAAACGACCAAAAGGATACAAACCAAGTAAATCTCTGTAAGGGTGCAAATTTCTGTCGATGTATTATTGCCGTGTTTAGTGTGGTACGAACAATTAATCAGATTTATGAGGAAAGGTACCGTATTAAATCGCTAGACTGCTATGGTTTTAATGTCTCTGTTTGGGTCGCGATTGATTCTTAATTAAGCATTCGTGGTATAACGATCTGACAGATGTAAAAGGATAAAGTTAATTTGGGGTCTAGGTATCGAAAATGTCAAAGTTGAGAGGATGCAGAGACTATTTGTAAAGCCAGTTGAAGTAGTGTCATCTTTTCAAATTTTCCAGAATCGATTATTTAAATAGCGCGCGAAATCTAGAGGGTTATGCTAACCACGATGGGCGTGTATTTTTAAAAGGCGGTAGATATGTTTAATCCTAATTGGCTACGCTGAATAAGAGGTGTGTTTCCCAGACGAAATTTCATGTTTTAAATATTCCACATCGCAAAATTTAGTCAGTTTAAGTTCCTGCGAAAGGCTGTAAGAAGCTTGACTCCGAGCAGAATAAGACGAAAGTCTCTCGTATAAACAATTGTTTAAGCGACAGATGTCTGGAAGTTGAGGAACACGATTCTTTCGGTAGAAGCGAATGAGTCTTGAAAGCACAAGGTATTTGCATCAATCTCATGTTATTCGTTGATATCAATATAATTATTTGTTTGAATTTATTTGTTTAAATTCGTACATCAGTTTTCTTGATATGAGAAGAACTATTTGTTTGAGTTCATTTGTCTGAATTCGTTCAGCAATTTTCTTTATATGAGTTGGACGAATTGTTTGAATTTGTCGTCTTGATTGTTATAGGAATCAGGTATTCTAAGAATTTCATACATTACTTTATTTAATACAAGTTGTGAGAATCTGTGTGAATTTACATGTCTTAAATGATATGATTTCATGTATGCTAAAGAGTTGAGTGAGTATTCACTGCCACTAATGTAGTTAAGCCATGAAGTGAATTTCATTGATTTATTTGTATAATTAAGACGTGAACTGAAACTGTTATGTCTCGTGTGGTGTTAGAGTGAGTTAGTGATGGAATAGACGTTAGAAAGTACATTAATCTTTGGAAACTAGGTTTGTTTATCGTCTGTCAGGTTTGGACTGACCAGATAGCCTTTAGTATCTGTTTGAATTCCGATAGGACGATATCTGACGTAACGAGAGTGGGGTAATGTTCTACTCCCCAGAAGGAAATCTGACAGAATATTTAGGTTGCTTCTTGTTTATTTTAAAGGGAAAATAGCTCCACCTATCCACCTACCTCCCTACCTACCTACCCACCAATCCATCGATACACATATACGTATCTAAACAGAGAGTAGCGAGAAGAAGAATCCCATACAAATGTTGATGACCGAAAGAGGCTGGATAAGAGAGAGAGAGAGAGAGAGAGAGAGAGAGAGAGAGAGAGAGAGAGAGAGAGAGAGAGAGAAGCAAAAGGGGAGAACATCAACCTTGACCTGTCAACAACGTTGAATTGGGAGTGACCAGCAATAACAAGGTTATGCAGGCATGCGGGGCAATTGATTCGATTGTTCACTCGATTCCATGATGAACTGAGTCTATCGATATATAAACAGATCGGCTAATTGATTTCTAAAAGAACTGTATCTTTCAAATGGTATGTACTTTTTCAATTTGTTTTATGTAATTGATTAAATTGTTATATTTCATGTACGTGGGCTCGTATTATTCTGTTCTATATCTCTGCTCAGATATTTATTTATCCAATCTATAAAATTTCATATTTTATTTTATTATTTACTCGATCCGGGCAATAACACCGAGGTCGATCATCCTCTAGATAACGATAACCAACCAAATCGTACACCTGTTACAAGAGGTGCGCAACAATCTCCTTTGCAATGAATGAGTGGACAAAAATAGAAGCTTCTGATTGGTTGAAAGCCAGTGATGATCTACTGTTACAGTAATAGTTACTCTTAATGTTATCACGTGATCTTCTTGTCATCATTATATCGCAACAGGCTTGGAATAATTAAGTATACCTATATAGCATTGTATGATCTCCATAGCCAATGATCACAAAGAATCCCATAACAGTACAATATTGTGCCAAAGCCTTGAACGATGCTAGCTATTGACTGAGATTGTATTTTGCTTCCTTATATTAGTCGTCTACTTATCTGTGTTAAGGCAGAAAAAGAAATCTCTGTCAAAGACAAGAGAGGTCACAATGAAAAAGTTTCACTTAGTGTTTAGCAAGCCAACGTATTGGAATTGTTGTGGAATGGGGATGAGTGTTAAACAAGTTTTGGGAAATTTCTTAGAAATTATCCAGGAAGGGCAATTTTTTAAATTTATGTTCAATGGTAATGCACAAATGATCAAATAAACAAGGAATATTCAAATTTGGTGACGTCGTCGAAATTCACCCATTAACTCATTAACCCCGGAAGATTATTTCCATTTTCGCGTGAAATGGGGGTAGGCAACGCATTTTTGGGGTTACTTCTGAATGCGGCAAAACACATCTGCTTAAGAAATTTTTTCGTTTAGGCGGATGCTTAGATGTATCAGAAACATTGTTTTTGATTGGCTATTACGCTTGCGCATGTGTACACTATCTTACAGATAATCCACGTCCAAAGTCAAACTAGTGCAAAAAATCGATAGTACAATATCATACAGATAAAATTCACGGCCAAAGTCAGACTAGTACAACAAATCGATAGTACAATATCTTAGATAAAATCCACGTCCAAAGTCAAACTAGTGCAACAACTCGATAGTACAATATCTTACAGATAAAATCCACGGCCAAAGTCAAAGTAATGCACCAAATCGATAGTACAATAGTGAAACAGGAACCAATCGTTTTCCATGTCCCATTCTTATCCACTCACAATTCCATTAATGTTGCTATCTGATACACTACTGACTGTCACAAACATGATTCTATTGATGAAGCGTTGCCTGTAATAAAATTCTCCAGCAAGGATTGCATGTCTATATAATTATCCGAACAATCTTTTCTAGCTTCCAGTGAGAACTGGATCCTAAAGAGAAGAAACATTTAGGTCATACCCGCGAATCCGGGTTCGAATCTTCTTAGAGTATGAATTAAAATTCTCTAACCTGTATGATAATATTATTTATTCGTATTTAAAAATTATGTTGATGTTATCAAGCATTCTCCTCTAGTGTCCAGGGATAGCACTTTCCGCACTGTTTTGTGTATATTTGTAATTCTCTATGCTAATACACTGTTTGGTGTATATTTGTAATTCTCTATACTAATACACTTTTTGGTGTATATTAGTAATTCTCTTTACTAATACACTGTTTGGTGTATATTTGTAATTCTCTATACAAACTTCTATATACGTTGATTTCTGTTGTAGGAATCCAGATGGACTGTGTACTTAGATCAGAATTAATTATTGGGTCGACATGTGGGTGTGTCTACTACGCACGAATGCCTATACCACCAAATTTGTAGCATACATTTTTTGGTGATGTGTGCATGGTCGAGATGGTATAAGGGTTGGTGGTTACAGACAATGCCATGGGTGCCGTAACCCGCGGATCCGGGTTCGAATCTCCGTAAATATATATATATATATATATATATATATATATATATATATATATATATATATATATATGTGTGTGTGTGTGTGTGTGTGTGTGTGTGTGTGTGTGTGTGTGTGTATTTAGAGGGAGAGAGAACAAGCAGACAAAACAGTACAAAACAAGTGGTAATTTAGCAAATTGTACGATCGGGTTCATTAAGAAATAGTGAGCCTTTTTCAAACATGTTTTACTCATATTTTATTGCAGTTTAAGAAACGTCTATATAGACGTAAAACCAAATACACGTAGATTTTAAATATTCGTGTATGTCTGTATTGATTGCACTTCTTGTGTGTCTTTTGTGTTTGTCTTTGATAAAGGAACTCTTAGATCTAAAGAGCGTTCAGGTTCGTTCTACACGAGATCGGCATCTGTGTTTTGTCGATTCGTTGCAGATATATTTTTGTCTGACATACGGGATCTTCAGGGATCCTGTTTGTCTGGAAAGAGTGATGTTTGCGACATGAGATTATATATCACTGTTTCTAGATCAAATGATCGTGCAATTTGCCGGTTTCACGCTAGTTCCGGATTTTGTTTGGTATGCTCTCTCTCTGTCTCTCTCTCTGTCTCTCTCTCTCTCTCTTAATACGTATTACACATTAATGTTGGCTTACTTCATCAGGAATTTAGAATTTATTTTGTAAGAGAAAAATGTTTTTGGGCGTAGTCTAGCAAAATTTTTTTTTTCGGCCAAAGCTCCCCACTGTAGGTTGTATCGATTTTTTAGGTGGAGCAAAGACTATATGTCAGGTTGTTGTGACCCTGTACGATACGAATAGCTTACATTTCATAGAGTGTATTCCATTAGCTGAGTCCTGACAATTAGAGGCAGCAAGCTAACTATATATTTTGAAGCTATTAAGTGAGATAGGAGTGAAGCCACAACTAATTATCTTGTAAATATTCCATTAGGACGTGAATATAACGCAGTCACAGAGATATAAAACGAGAAATGATGTTACGAAAGACAAAAATATCTACTTTTGGCAATCTTTATGAAAAATTCTAAATGCGTTTTGGGATTTAATGAGCCGTTAACAGACAATTAGCTTAACATCTTCCGAGTAATACTGGTTTTAAGACAACATAGACATACAATGGCACAGGGTTTGCTGGGACAAATATAATCAGCTGCATTTTGTTCTAAATTCAAAAATATCTGGATGAGGAAATGAAAACAGTAACATGTGGAAAAAGTCTCACCTTTTTCGTCAGCGAAAAGGAAGTAAAGTTTCTGTTGTTTAGTAAAATGAATGCAGTTTTAAAAAATGAAATAGCAGTAAACGTATCATGAGAAAGCAAACACAATAAATGGATCAATGGATGTGAAAAGCTTTTCTTTGCAAATATATTGTCTGAAATGTTTCTGCATCTGTAATCGTCTTGTAATAGCTATAATCTGCAAAAGATTGATACGTATTTTTGTCTAAAAAAATAATGAAGAAAGTCAAGAAAGTACTTCAGCTTGGTCTTGTGACTTTTGTTGGCTGAAACATGGCATACTAGTTGAACTAGACCTTGTGACTTTAAGCGTTTAAAAACACTGCTTACTAGTTCAGCTAGGCATTGTAACTTTAGGTGGTTAAAATACGGCATACTAGATAGCTAGGTCTTGTGACGTTTGGTGGTTAAAACACACCATACTAGTTCAGTTAGGCCTTGTGACGTCTGGTGGTTACAACACGGCATACTATTAGCTAGGCATTGTGACGTCTGGTGGTTAAAACACGGCATACTACTTCAGTTAGGCCTTGTGACGTCTGGTGATTAAAACACGGCATACTATTAGCTAGGCCTTGTTACTTTATGGCAGTTGTTCCCAAACATTTTTGATCGCGACCCTAAATACCATCTTTTACGACCCAAAATGGAGTACCAGTATAGGGTGGCGAGGGTCCTCGCGACCCTCATTTGGGTCTCGACCCGGGGTTTGGGAGCCATTGCTTTATGGGGTTAAAACACGGCATACTAGACCAACATCAAGATAATAAGAACAATATTTGTCATGCGATTCACTCGGTCATTATTATTTAAAGAAAACCATGTCTAGAAACATTTCTATGAAAGGTTAATATATGAATATTGCAGAGGATTTAATTCTGTGCAACTAAGTTAGTGAATGCGGTCAGAACTATTGGAAAGATTTGCGGCTGAATTTGTGATAACTTTTTCTTAACGTATTTGTTATACAAAACAACCATAAATAGTTCATAGTGAACATACAGAATACATTTTTTTTTTATAGCTATTGTAGTCTAGAACATATATAAAAAGAAAAATTTAATGCTGTAATTTAAAGGCATGTTAGTATATTAAATTTCATTCGAATCTTATCACAAAATTCTGCCCAAAGAGTGTGTATCAATAAACACTCAAAATAACATGTTTATCGATTTTTTTGGGTTCATTATGTTCACAATTTATTTTCCACCCTTTCACATTTAATAGGTACATGTCTGTACTTATTACCCTAAGTCGTAAACCAAACTGAAATGTCCGTAAAATTGTACACCTTTTAAAGGGTAATTTATAACATTTTCCAAATTTGATGTACCTATATTTCGGGTATGACAAAAGCAAATGGATAATTTTTCTTATGACTTTAAAGGCTTAGTGGCCAATTTATCAATAAGGTAAGGGTAAAAGTATTTAGAAGGTAACAGTAACAGTGTTTAGAAGTAATGGTAAAAATATTTAGAAGTAACGGTAAAAGTATTTAGAAGTAATGGTTAAAGTATTTAGAAGGTATGGGTAAAAGTATTTAGAAGGTATGGGTAAAATTATTTAGAAGGTATGGGTAAAAGTATTTAGAAGGTATGGGTAAAAGTATTTAGAAGGTATGGGTAAAAGTATTTAGAAGCTATGGGTAAAAGTATTTAGAAGCTATGGGTAAAAGTATTTAGAAGTAATGGTAAAAGTATTTAGAAGTAATGGTAAAAGTATTTAGAAGGTATGGGTAAAAGTATTTAGAAGGTATGGGTAAAAGTATTTAGAAGTAATGGTAAAAGTATTTAGAAGGTATGGGTAAAAGTATTTAGAAGCTATGGGTAAAAGTATTTAGAAGTAATGGTAAAAGTATTTAGAAGTAATGGTAAAAGTATTTAGAAGGTATGGGTAAAAGTATTTAGAAGTAACAGTAAAAGTATTTAGAAGGTATGGGTAAAAGTATTTAGAAGGTATGGGTAAAAGTATTTAGAAGCTATGGGTAAAAGTATTTAGAAGTAATGGTAAAAGTATTTAGAAGTAATGGTAAAAGTATTTAGAAGGTATGGATAAAAGCATTTAGAAGGTGTGGGTAAAAGTATTTAGAAGGTATGGGTAAAAGTATTTAGAAGGTATGGGTAAAAGTATTTAGAAGTAACGGTAAAAGTATTTAAAAGGTATGGGTAAAAGTATTTAGAAGTAATGGTAAAAGTATTTAAAAGGTATGGGTAAAAGTATTTAGAAGGTATGGGTAAAAGTATTTAGAAGTAATGGTAAAAGTATTTAGAAGTAACGGTAAAAGTATTTAGAAGGTATGGGTAAAAGTATTTAGAAGGTATGGGTAAAAGTATTTAGAAGGTATGGGTAAAAGTATTTAGAAGGTATGGGTAAAAGTATTTAGAAGCTATGAGTAAAAGTATTTAGAAGGTATGGGTAAAAGTATTTAGAAGTAATGGTAAAAGTATTTAGAAGGTATGGGTAAAAGTATTTAGAAGCTATGGGTAAAAGTATTTAGAAGTAATGGTACAAGTATTTAGAAGGTATGGGTAAAAGTATTTAGAAGGTATGGGTAAAAGTATTTAGAAGTAATGGTAAAAGTATTTAAAAGGTATGGGTAAAAGTATTTAGAAGGTATGGGTAAAACTATTTAGAAGTAACAGTAAAAGTATTTAGAAGGTATGGGTAAAAGTATTTAGAAGTAACGGTAAAAGTATTTAGAAGGTATGGGTAAAAGTATTTAGAAGGTATGGGTAAAAGTATTTAGAAGGTATGGGTAAAAGTATTTAGAAGGTATGGGTAAAAGTATTTAAAAGTAATGGTAAAAGTATTTAGACGGTAAGAGTAAAAGTAGTTAGAAATAAGGGTAAAAGTATTTAGAAGTTGTACACATATCCTGTAAAACTGTCAAATGTTGGTGTTTGACAGCTTTTAATTTGATTGGGTCTTCTAACATGGCATTCTTAAAACGACCTGGAAGTGCTGGTATTATCCAAAAGTAATTAATTTGAATATCATATTGAGCACATACGAAATTAAAACCATGAAAGTGTCCAGCATCATCTACAAGGCCATAACAAAAACAACATATTTATCATCATAATGTTTTAAATATATCATTTTATTATCAATGTTGATTCGATGGCTAGACCATAAAGATTGACTCATTATATCCATCTCATTTATTTGAACATCAAAATCAACTGAGTCTATACAGCTCCAAGACAAAATAACATCAAAATCAACTGAGTCTATACAGCTCCAAGACAAAATAACATCAAAATCAACTGAGTCTATACAGCTCCAAGACAAAATAACATCAAAATCAACTGAGTCTATACAGCTCCAAGACAAAATAACATCAAAATCAACTGAGTCTATACAGCTCCAAGACAAAATAACATCAAAATCAACTGAGTCTATACAGCTCCGAGACAAATAACATCTTTCCAAAACAAAATTCAAATTGTTGGCAGCAAAACTCAAGCCATGTAAGTTTTAAAGCCTTACTCAAAGTTTGCACATGCGGTACTTTAAACCCCATACTTTTCTTGAATGTATTTATTTGAACGCACCTCTTAATATGGTCTCGTTTATTATTCCATAAGAATTCATGTAACAATTTTTGAATATAATAATAGAATCTATCACAAGGATTTGGAAGTAAAATAAGCGGATAAACTAGAATTGGTATTATCAATGACTTACTTATGAAATTTGCTTGATTCTATTTGAAAGAACTGCAGAAGTAATTTTAAAGTTTACATTTCACATAGATATTAATCTACAATTTCTCAATTTTACTATGCACACAATCACCCCTTGCATTTGACGTATTAAGAATGTTCCAACCTGAAGAGAATAATTTAAAGAGCGTAAAAGATAGGGGTCATATCTTTATAAAAAGAACTCTGTCGCGAAACCATCAAGACCTAGGATATTTGCCATTTTTTCATATTTTTAAAGCATGGGCACATTCCTGATATTAAAGTTCTCCATCACATGTATCTGATTATTCCTGTGTTTTTTATTAAATGATTTTCTGTTATAAAGAAAACTTCCTGTTCTTCATTAAAAGTTGGAGAATGACTTCAATAAAGTTTTCATAAAACTCTTTTTGCTGTTTAATTATTTAAAAAATGTCTTCAATTTCATTGGCATCTTTACCTATTAACATAGTTATTGCTTTTTCTGCGTAATTTATTTATTTTCTAAATAATTAAAATATAGTGTTTTTTTTTTAATCCTAATGCATGCCATTTGACTTTTGAACGTATCATTTTTTACTTCTATCATTTTCTTATTAATTGACTCCCATTTAAATTTTTTTATCATTAAGAGCTTCAAGCTTTCCGTTAACTACATTCAATTTGTTTCTTCTTCTAATCTCTCTATTGCAGAAATTAATTCTTCCTCCTCTGTTTTGTTTGCTGACAACTGGGTCAGACGTTCGGTGCTCGAGACCGCAGAAAATTATAATCCTCCATCTTTAGTGAAAATACGTAATCTCTGTTCTTTTTTCCCATGACGCACCGTGCCGATCTGACGCTACCAACCAATCACTGCAGTTAAGGGGGAAGTTTCCAAACTAGCTGCTATGGGAATGACGTTACTGTTGTGCGAATGACGTAAATTATTAGCGAATTGTAAGAACACAGATTTAGTAGTTACCGGCCTATGATACTGGTTTGCCAATTTAGGACGGGTACCAGCGAATATGTTTTCTTGTTTTGTTCTTTTTTTAATGTGCCAAATAGTTTATGTTTACTCTCATCATCATACATTTTAGTGTCTCCCAAATTAGTCAATTTTACTTTACTAGGATCCAAACGTATCAGTAATTGACCATGTATTGTATTGCTGTATTGTTTCATTTATGTATGTCTTTACATTTACAATAAAGTCTTCATTTATTAAGAAAGAATTATTAACTTGGTTGATAGGTTTGGAATTTTATCTACATGCTAATTATAGACTGGTCAGATTTGTATCTTGCAAGAATATTAGTAAAATATATAAATGATTCTGAATAATTTGACATGTGGTCCTTTCCATTTGAATCTCCTTGTATCTGGATGTTGTTCACGCCAGATATCTTCAAGGACATACATTTCCATTATTTCTGCTACATTATCTTTTGCTTTGGGATTATTCTCCCTGCAGTAATTTGGTACATCCAAATAATAAGACTGTGGTGCATTCCAGTCACTGACTATAATGATAGAAGGGTATATAAGTCAGGATTATCCTCGTTTTGGACCGAATAGTGTTATTAATGTAAATCGCAAATTCTGGAATGTCAGGTCTAATACAATGTAGTTTACATTATCATCACTTATGCAATTATGGGCGGTGAACTCAAATGTGTTTGCAAATAATATAGCAACACATTCGTTCTTGCCCAACTTGTTTGAAGAGAAAAACACTTTGCATCCGCATTCTGAATGCCAAACCGTTTTAACATCTGGAGCTGAATGTGAGTCTATAAATACTGAAATACCATATTATTATTTTTTTTAAAGTCAAATCTATCTCTTCTCATCAAAGAATTAGACTTTAACTCGACAGTATTAAATCACCAGTGTAGACCACTACCTTATTCATCCAATGCGTATTAAATCACCGGTGAAGATCACTACCTTATTCATCCAATCCGTATTAAATCACCAGTGTAGATCACTACCTTATTCATCCAATCCGTATTAAATCACCGGTGAAGATCACTACCTTATTCATCCAATGCGTATTAAATCACCAGTGTAGACTACCTTATTCGTCCAATACGTATTAAATCACCAGTGAAGACCACTACCTTATTCGTCAAATACGTAGCTCTCACACAATATTTTCTTCCTGAGTATTACAAACATTTATATTCCCTCCTCCATGACTTTCATAAAAAGTTAAAAATGTTCAGTTTGTTATTATGCATTAATGAAATATTGGAATTTCCTTCTTAAAAAATAAAAAAAAGAAAATAAACTTGAAATCTATCTTTGATATAGTTGTTAATTTTGATAATATATGAGCTTCAGTTAGCATAAACTTTACTGTGTAAACCAACATTTAGCGATATTCGAAGTCCAAATATTCTTATTAGTAACTCACAGATATTCCACCATCTGTATTTTGAGCACTTTTCAACCAAAAACTAACGAATGGGCTAAATCAAGAGGAGAGCTACTGTAACAAGTCCTCACCCTACATACGTCATACAGAAAATCAAAATAGCGAATTTATGATAACTTGACCAAAAAATGTATGAACTACTATAAAATACACCATTTAGACACATGGTAAACATCAAGTGATTAATATCTGTCTATAAAATACACCATTTAGACACATGGTAAACATCAAGTGATTAATATCTGTCTATAAAATACACCATTTAGACACATGGTAAACATCAAGTAATTAATATCGGTCTATAAAATACACGATTTAGACACATGGTAAACATCAAGTATTTAATATCTGTCTATAAAATACACCATTTAGACACATGGAAAACATCAAGTGATTTATGTCTGTTATAAAATAAACATTTAGACACATGGTAAACATCAAGTGATTAATATCTGTCAGGAATTATCATATATTAAGTCTTTTAGCTCAATATGGACGGACGTTGTTTTCTTTTAGTGTCAGTGTAACGGTCCTACTGTTAGGTGAGGAACTTAGATAATAACTGTCTACTCCTGTCATCCCTTCTATAGCTTGTTACAATTCTATATGGAAAAGAACAAGTTAATGTCGTTGTCCGTCTGATTGGAGCAACAAGTTTTATTTCAATCGTAAACTTTAGTAACTACTGAGTTCTGTCCCCAATCATATATAACATTTGTTCATTCTTTATTCTTTATTTCATCAATAACGAGAGTTTCAGGTACATGCATAAAAAACCCAAGAAGAAACAGAAAAATCACAATGTACATATATTAGAGAATTTCAAACAACAAAAACCATTACTTCAGAAAAATATGTATTAAGAAAAATGATATACATGTGCATCATTACCTTTCAATGTATGATATGGGTATTACCCTGTAATGACAAGTTCAAAGTACAAGTTAATTCTCTTGAACGGCGTCAATTACTAAAGTATTTAGTGATGCGTGCTCTGCTTATCACCAACACGTGACCAGAACGTTTCGTCTGTGATGCTGGATAGTTTGAGATGTACGTTGTATAATAAAAGTGAGGAAAATATGCTGTCGAGATCAGAACAAAATACTGAAAAGAACTAATCGAAAATATTGAGTTTCATTCAGGTAAGTGTCAGTATTTAAATTCTCTCAGAGAATCATGGAATACAGTAAATCAGCACTTACAATTTTTTAGGATCAAACCCAGGATCATACTTCGAAGAAATCAAGTTTCAATCTGCAATTGGGCAGATGCAGTGTTTAAGACACGGGTGTCAAACTATACACGTCAGCTCTATCAATTTTACTGCCACAAAATACGCCAATTAGTAGTCCAAAACAATGTAAAAGTATAATTCAAACTTTCACCGTAATAAATAAACTTCATTCAACCAAAATGTCATAAACTGTTTCAAATTACGTTATTTCATAGTTCAATAAAAAAAATTGTTCAAACCGAGGAAATTAAAGTATACCAACACAGGAAATGCAATTTTTACCCGGTGAAGTTGTTGGGGAGAACAAACCTAATTAGGTGTAGAAGGGAAGATCAGATAATGGTAGCGGTCAATCCGGTTAAATTGAGATCTACTGATAGTAAGGAGATCTGACAGGCATCGATAAAGGTTCGTGTTCTGGCGACCTTTTCTCTTATTTTAGTAACCTATCAAAATAAGCATCGTATTTCCTGTTTGGTGAGTTATCGTTAGAAACGATATGTTGCGACTGAAGTTTTTCACTTTCATAAGTGTGAAAGCTGTAATTTGATTACTGAATCAAAAGATCTACAGAACACGACCTCGTATCGGTGTCCGTCGGATCCCTGTTATGTCGGAGATCTCGATTTTAATCAGACTGTGGTAGCGGTGGGAGTTTATATATATATATATATATATATATATATATATATATACAGAGAGAGAGAGAGAGAGAGAGAGAGAGAGAGAGAGAGAGAGAGAGAGAGAGAGAGAAGCTTAGTAAACAAGAGATCATCATTCGGGTTCTAAAAGTCTTGTTCTGAACATCAGTCTGTAAAGAAGCTATTTTAAAAACAGACGTTACAGTTGTGAAAATCAGATATAATTCAGAGAGAGGAATTATTTATTTAAAATATTCATTGGAAATACTAAAGTGCTCATGTATTTTAGGACTTTTGGGGATTTATGTGAATTCATTCAAAACATTCCGGATTACGTCATTGTGGTACATCAGGACAGTCAAGGCTAGTGGAATTCATTCAGAACATTACATATTTGTGATTAGGACACTTATGATTATTTGGAATTTAATTCACTTTATTTTAGTGTCTTTTGAATTTTCACTTTAATTGTCTGGAAATAAATTGCTTGTTAGGTCACAGAGTCGCAGCAATATATAAAATATGAAATGTGCAGCTAAAATCTGTCGAATGAAATATAAAGTATACCAAGTCTCAAAACAATAATTCGGCTAATATTGATCGAACTATATCGTTGGCACAGTGAACTATCACATGATTTTTCGATAAAACCTATAATTAAAACAATGTCTTGAAATTCGAAGATGAATTACTGATCCTTTGTAATCAATGAACTTGCAGAAGTGCCTAAAACACGAAAAGATTAATTGATTAAAGCGGCGAAGATATGCTTGTAACCCAGTAATGGAAAATATAAATAGTCTGGGCAACAGTGGAATTAAATACTTATTAAATATGATAAAAGGATGTGAATTGCTACACCATATACTAGCAAGACACATGACGTCACTGTGTTGGCCATGAAGACCAAGGCAATCCGTCGAAAACTATATAGAGGTATATTTCTAGTACATACTGGATCTGATGAGCGGAAGCGTGTTAAATGGCGTTTGTACGTTAAATCCTATTTATCTATCAAAGGGCAGTGCTAGATATATAAAAAATAAACCCACATAGAAATACCAAACATAATGCACAGAAAGTACTCTGGATATAGCCAGTGGGGTCGCGAGGGGGTGGTCGGGGGAGGGGTCAATTGCCCACGGGCACCGGGAGAGGAGGGGAGCACCATCGGGAGCTTATTTTATGTTTTGCAGCTTTAACCGGAGCGTAGATGGGGGGGGGGGGGAGGGCAACTGACATAAAAACTGTTCTCTGTGGTAAAGTATGGGTGCCGCTAAAGAACATTGCCCCCGGGCACCTCAAGGGGTGGGTAGGGGTCTGGCTTGGGCGGGTATCAAAACCACGACACTTGGATTATGAGTCCGATCTTCTACCAACTGACCTACCGCGGCTCCCTGGCTGCTGAAAGGAACCTGTGAAATATTACTAGATCATCAAATTGGAAACATTCAAGAGGCACTAGTTACTTTTGAAAAGTCACACCTTTTCAAGAACGAATTTAACTTTGAAAAATCACACCTTTTCAAGAACGAATTTAACTTTGAAAAACCAAAAAGACGTATAAAGTTTCTGTTAAGTCTACTCCAGTTTACTTGAGCAATACTTTTCAACATAGGGAATCCAGCAACACCCTAGACCTTAGATCAATGACATCCTTTCGAATTCCAAAATCAAAGAACAATTTAAAAATAGTTGCCGTACTCTGGAGCCATTATATGGAAGAATATACAATATAAGTTGTGTTGAGACTTTTGAGAAGAAATGCCCAAAATAAATACAAGTCAATGTCAGTTTGATTTACATGAGATATCCGTCATTCCCTTATTTTGAGATTAGCAGGTCCGAACACGCAAACATGTTTATGAACACCTGTCTGGTGAACACCTGTCTGATGAACACCTGTCTGATGAACACCTGTCTGTAGAACTTTGAGCAACTGTATATACTTGCTTATCAGTTAAATCCAACTGCAAATGGCACAGACCCAGATCTGCCGTCGCATAATGCGCTGATAAATTTGGGTCTGTGCAGTTTGTTCGGAATAATCAGTAGAACAAACAGCATAGACCGTGATGTCGCATTATGCGACAGCAGATCAGGGTCTATGTTTATGCAGTTAGACTAAAATTATAAGTGAATATATACGGAAAAGTAGAATTACACCGCTTTGGAGAACGTCGGAGAGCTACTGTATATACTCGCTTATTAGTTAAGTCCAATTGCGGACTGCACAGACCCAGATCTGCCGTCGCATAATGCTCTGATAGATTTGGATCTATGCAGTTTGTAAGTGGTAATCAGTAGAACAAACAACATAGACCCTGATATCGCATTATGCGACAGCAGATCAGGGTCTATGTATTTGCAGTTGGACTCAACTTATAAGCAGATTTATACGGTATAATAGAATTACCAGCTTTGTTTAGCAGTCAACTATTTGTATTGTACCAGACAAGTTCATGTCACAAGGAAATCTTTAAAAGCTTTGTCAATCAGTTATGTTTAAAATTTCACCCGAAGAAATTGACGTCAGAAAGAACGGTTAAAATCTCTGAACATTTTAATGAGAGCCTGTCAATCAATTTAGCTCAATAAGTGCAACAAAGCAATACATTTTGACACTTGGTAAATATAATGAGTTGAAGGACAATCATCAATGAAAATACTATGTGTACATGGATGGCTCTTACTTCATAATATGTATGCGCATAGTTCAATAAATGGATTGGAACACGCTAAAGGAATGACATAGCTCATCCATTTACTAATTTCCATTCATTTGCCCCTGTTCATTACATAAATCAAATAAGACAGTTGAAAATTTTCATTGTTTTGTCTCTTCTTGTAGCAAAGCCTTTTTGACTCGGCCCTAACACATATACTTTAAATGTGTGCCCTAACACATATACTTTAAATGTGTGCCCTAACACATAAACTTTAAATGTGTGCCCTAACACATATACTTTAAATGTGTGCCCTAACACATATACTTTAAATGTGTGGCCTAACACATATACTTTAAATGTGTGGCCTTTGAAAATTATATTTTATTAGGTATTATCTTCATATATTTACCGACAATTCATCATTGTATCAACCATGTTAATTTAATCATATTTTGTGGTTATTACAGTTTGAATGGCATGCAAAGTCAGACTGGGGGTTACGCGTGTTACAATAACACATGTAAACGAACATTTTGCTCTTACTTTTGGCTGTACATATACGTTATGGTTAGTATTGTATTACTTAATAAGATAGTATTTCTCTTCGGACACATTGTTTTTAGCTCACCTCTACGAAGATAGGCTATTGTACTTCTCCCTGTGTCGGCGTCGGCACAGATAAAAGTATATTCATATGTACACCCTCAATGAATGTCAACCATTCTTTCTTTCTACTTCCTGAGCAACAATTTGGAGTGGGTTTCATAGCACAGTCGGCACAGATAAAAGTATATTCATATGTACACCCTCAATGAATGTCAACCATTCTTTCTTTCTAGGTCCTGAGCAACAGTTTGGAGTGGGTTTCATAACACAGTCGGCACAGATAAAAGTATATTCATATGTACACAATCAATGAATGTCAACCATTCTTTCTTTCTAGGCCCTGAGCAACAGTTTGGAGTGGGTTTCTTAGTACAGTCGGCACAGATAAAAGTATATTCATATTTACACCCTCAATGAATGTCAACCATTCTTTCTTTCTAGGTCCTGAGCAACAGTTTGGAGTGGTTTCATAACACAGTCGGCACAGATAAAAGTATATTCATATGTACACCCTCAATGAATGTCAACCATTCTTTCTTTCTAGGACCTGAGCAACAGTTTGGAGTGGGTTTCATAGCACAGTCGGCACAGATAAAATTATATTCATATGTACACCCTCAATGAATGTCAACCATTCTTTCTTTCTAGGTCCTAGGCAACAATTTGGAGTGGGTTTCATAACACAGTCGGCACAGATAAAAGTATATTCATATGTACACCCTCAATGAATGTCAACCATTCTTTCTTTCTAGGCCCTGAGCAACAGTTTGGAGTGGGTTTCTTAGTACAGTCGGCACAGATAAAAGTATATTCATATTTACACCCTCAATGAATGTCAACCATTCTTTCTTTCTAGGACCTGAGCAACAGTTTGGAGTGGGTTTCATAGCACAGTCGGCACAGATAAAATTATATTCATATGTACACCCTCAATGAATGTCAACCATTCTTTCTTTCTAGGCCCTGAGCAACAGTTTGGAGTGGGTTTCTTAGTACAGTCGGCACAGATAAAAGTATATTCATATTTACACCCTCAATGAATGTCAACCATTCTTTCTTTCTAGGCCCTGAGCAACAGTTTGGAGTGGATTTCTTAGTACAGTCGGCACAGATAAAAGTATATTCATATGTACACCCTCAATGAATGTCAACCATTCTTTCTTTCTAGGTCCTGAGCAACAGTTTGGAGTGGTTTCATAACACAGTCGGCACAGATAAAAGTATATTCATATGTACACCCTCAATGAATGTCAACCATTCTTTCTTTCTAGGCCCTGAGCAACAGTTTGGAGTGGGTTTCTTAGTACAGTCGGCACAGATAAAAGTATATTCATATGTACACCCTCAATGAATGTCAACCATTCTTTCTTTCTAGGTCCTGAGCAACAGTTTGGAGTGGTTTCATAACACAGTCGGCACAGATAAAAGTATATTCATATGTACACCCTCAATGAATGTCAACCATTCTTTCTTTCTAGGCCCTGAGCAACAGTTTGGAGTGGGTTTCTTAGTACAGTCGGCACAGATAAAAGTATATTCATATTTACACCCTCAATGAATGTCAACCATTCTTTCTTTCTAGGTCCTGAGCAACAGTTTGGAGTGGTTTCATAACACAGTCGGCACAGATAAAAGTATATTCATATGTACACCCTCAATGAATGTCAACCATTCTTTCTTTCTAGGACCTGAGCAACAGTTTGGAGTGGGCTTCATAGCACAGTCGGCACAGATAAAATTATATTCATATGTACACCCTCAATGAATGTCAACCATTCTTTCTTTCTAGGCCCTGAGCAACAGTTTGGAGTGGGTTTCATAGCACAGTCGGCACAGATAAAAGTATATTCATATGTACACCCTCAATGAATGTCAACCATTCTTTCTTTCTAGGCCCTGAGCAACAGTTTGGAGTGGGTTTCTTAGTACAGTCGGCACAGATAAAAGTATATTCATATTTACACCCTCAATGAATGTCAACCATTCTTTCTTTCTAGGTCCTGAGCAACAGTTTGGAGTGGTTTCATAACACAGTCGGCACAGATAAAAGTATATTCATATTTACACCCTCAATGAATGTCAACCATTCTTTCTTTCTAGGCCCTGAGCAACAGTTTGGAGTGGGTTTCTTAGTACAGTCGGCACAGATAAAAGTATATTCATATGTACACCCTCAATGAATGTCAACCATTCTTTCTTTCTAGGTCCTAGGCAACAATTTGGAGTGGGTTTCATAACACAGTCGGCACAGATAAAAGTATATTCATATGTACACCCTCAATGAATGTCAACCATTCTTTCTTTCTAGGTCCTGAGCAACAGTTTGGAGTGGGTTTCATAACACAGTCGGCACAGATAAAATTATATTCATATGTACACCCTCAATGAATGTCAACCATTCTTTCTTTCTAGGTCCTAGGCAACAGTTTGGAGTGGGTTTCATAACACAGTCGGCACAGATAAAAGTATATTCATATGTACACCCTCAATGAATGTCAACCATTCTTTCTTTCTAGGTCCTAGGCAACAATTTGGAGGGGGTTCATAACACAGTCGGCACAGATAAAAGTATATTCATATGTACACCCTCAATGAATGTCAACCATTCTTTCTTTCTAGGTCCTAGGCAACAATTTGGAGTGGGTTCAGAGCACAGTCGGCACAGATAAAATTATATTCATATGTACACCCTCAATGAATGTCAACCATTCTTTCTTTCTAGGTCCTAGGCAACAATTTGGAGGGGGTTCATAGCACAGTCGGCACAGATAAAAGTATATTCATATGTACACCCTCAATGAATGTCAACCATTCTTTCTTTCTAGGTCCTAGGCAACAATTTGGAGGGGGTTCATAACACAGTCGGCACAGATAAAATTATATTCATATGTACACCCTCAATGAATGTCAACCATTCTTTCTTTCTAGGTCCTAGGAAACAATTTGGAGGGGGTTCATAGCACAGTCGGCACAGATAAAATTATATTCATATGTACACCCTCAATGAATGTCAACCATTCTTTCTTTCTAGGTCCTAGGCAACAATTTGGAGGGGGTTCATAACACCTTTTCCCAGGGGAGGGGTCTGAGGAGGATAAATTGGTACACACATTAGTTGTACATTCTTGGTTAAGTTTTTGCGTTTAGCTCAGGCTTTATGCACACTGCATAAATACTGTTAAATACTGTTATACCTGGAATCATGAAACTTTGTGAAGGGATGCATCTTGATGAGTACTACACTATCATAACAAAGTAGGTCATGCTGACCTATATTTCATGCTTCATTGACTGTTTAAATTTTGTAGTTTGCGTTTATTTTTTAAGCTCTGTTCATCATAAAATCATCAAACTATGTGAGTGTATGTATCTCTATTAGTACCATACCCTTACCACAAAGGAAGGTCACTGTGACCTACATTTCAGATTTTACTCGCTTAGGTTACGTTTTTGTGTTTAGCTCATGACCAACTAGGTTTTTGCACCATATATATATATATATATATATATATATATATATATATATATATATATATATATATATATATATATATATATATATACATATATATATATATATATATATTGTTATGCCTAGATTAATGACAGTTGGTAAAGGGATGCATCTTGATGAGTACTACACCCTCATCTCAATTGTAGGTCACTGTGGCCTATGTTTTATGCTTCATTGACTTTGATTAATTTTTTGTGTTTTAAGTTTATTTCTCAAGCTCTCTTTATCCTAAAATCATCAAACTAGATGAGTGTATACATCTATATTAGTACCATACCCTTACCACGAAAGAATCTCACTGTGACCTACATTTCACTTGCTCAGGTTCAGTTTTGCGTTTAGCTCATTATATCTAAATTTATGAAATTTGGCGAGGAGATGCATCTTGATGGATATTACACTCTCATCACAGAAGTAGTAGGGCTGTGACCTAGATTTCATGCTTCATTGACTTTGGTTTCATTTTGTGTTATAAGTCTATTTCTCAAGCTCTGTTGATGCTATAATCATCAAACTGTATGATTTAATGCATCTATATTAGTACCAGACCCTTACCACTAAAGAATGTCACTGTGACCTAAATTTCATATTTTACTGACTTAGGTTAAGTTTTTGCGTGTAGCTGATGGCCAAATAGTTTTTAGCACCATGGATATATACACTGGTATACCTGCTTGGTGAGAGAATGTATCTTGATGATACCTATATTTCATGATTGTACGCATCTCTTTTCGTACCTCACCCTGACCACAAAAGAATGTCACTGTGATAGGTTTTTAGCACCATATATATATATATATATATATATATATATATATATATATATATATATATATATATATATATATATATATATATATATATATATCTGTGTGTGTGTGTGTGTGTGTGTGTGTGTGTGTGTGTGTGTGTAAATACGATACAAATGTTAAAACCTGATTATTATACCAAATCTCAGACACAAAAAGCATCTTGACAGTTTGCAATATAGGTTTTACAATTGTCCATTCATTCAAAATACAAATACTGTAACCAAAAAAAAGTATATATTAGTGAGAAACATCAACCGCAATCTCAAGTTTTCAAATTCAAAGAAATGTTTTCAAAGTCAGTATTTTCTGTATACATTTATTTTTTTAAAAACAACTCTGAATAATTGAGCAGAAAAATCGTCCGTGCACATTCTTCAGTTTATATATATATATATATATATATATATATATATATATATATATATATATATATATATCATACCATCCTGAAGCTTGATTCCAGTTGTTCTGAAAACTCTTATAAAAGAAGAGCAATTTTCCTAAATGCACGAATTACTGGTGGCACTTTACGAATGATTCTCTTCTTCATAGATAAATAAAATAAAACTTCAAAAACAAAAGGTATTTGCTTATCGTAACTGGTAATTTTATTTATTCAGTTTGTGTCTGCGACTGAAAATTAACGACTACCTGACACTGCCAGTTACAGGTAAAGAGGACAAAAGTTTTATTTAATCTCAGGATGACTCCACTGTAATATAATTAAGGTATATTAATAGGTATCGAAAACAGTGGAAAAGTTCACATTGTTTTCTTTCAGATATGAAGATGACAGAATCAAAACGTTGCGCAGTTGCAGTTTAAAACTATTGGACAAAACACGGGATATTCCACTAAGGAGAAACCAGTAACTCAACTGTCTTCGAGAATACGTGATAATTATCTTTATCCTGCGGTAATTGCCATCACATGTGATGAACGAACCTAAATTGCATTTACAAACAATTAGATTTAACCAAAAGGTCTAGACAGCAACAATAATTTGGAAATAATGGACTAGACTGCACTCACAAATAAATACCGAAACACTACCATAGTATAAAATCATGATTAAAACTATGTCAGGAAATGCATTCTATGGAAGCTTATAAGAATACTCTCCTGGGTTATTGGTGGCCATGAAAGAATAAAAACATTTAAAACGTTTGTTTTATTTCTACGTTATTGGTTTCACATATCTCATAACTTATATGGTACTCTAGGAGGCACAAATGGCCCAATGCCGTCTATCGATTTTGTCAATTATGCAGGCAAGAAGTTTATATAGAGACTCTAGTACTTTTTTTTTTCCTGTGTGGAGAAAACATGGTTCTCTCTCTCTCTCTCTCTCTCTCTCTCTCTCTCTCTCTCTCTCTCTCTCTCTCTCTCTCTCTCTCTCACACACAGTGGCGGCGCGAGTGGGATGGTGAGGCAATGGCCCCGGGCGTGAAGCGAAGGGGGGGGGGGGGGCGGTCGAGAGGGTTTTATGGGGTTTTTTTTAGCTGACATTTTCATAGTATTTCACCGCATCTTAGTGTAACGGGTGCAATTCTGGACAAAACTTATATTTAGGAGGAGAGGAGGGGGCGGAGGGAGGTTGGCAACTGACATAAAAACTGTTTCTGTGGCAAAGTAGGGGCGTCACTAGAAAACATTGCCCCCCCCCCCCCCCCGACGCCTCGGTAGGAGCGCCACTAAAGAAAATTTCCCCGGGCGCCTCGAACCCTCGCGCCGCCACTGCTCTCTCTCTCTCTCTCTCTCTCTCATACATTAAAAATAAGATGGCTTTTAAGTTGGTACCAATACTGCTGGTATATCGAATTGTGATTCACCCATGACATTTTAATATGCATATAATTATGGTCTCAAAAGTATACTAGTACTTCTGTACTCTCAAAAGTATACTAGTACTTCTATACTCTCAAAAGTATACTGGTACTTCTGTACTCTCAAAAGTATACTAGTACTTCTGTACTCTCTAGATCAGTTATGAATTTCTACTTAGTAATCATTAATATAATAAGAAAATAACGAAAGAATAATATTAATAATTACCGTTTTCTAAATGAATTTAACATGTCACACAACGGCATCAAAGTGCCGTCTCCTCCCCCACCCTCGCTCTCTCTCTCATGCCATAGGGGACAAAAATACGTGGAAATCAGTAGAGTGAGAGAGAAAAAAGAATTAGAGCTGGATGATAACCTTGAACATAAACTTATACCAAGTAACCTAGATGAACCCGATTCCTTATAAATGTATGTGTGCACTTTCAAGGGCCTTTTCTACAGCGTTATTCAAGGATTTTTTCAATTATCACCCTTTGGATCAGATTGAGTCCACTTGGAGCACCCAAGCTGCGTCTGCCATTATATTCCTGCGAAGCACCGTGAACAAACTGAAACTTACACTGAAATGTCTGAAGTCGTATGTGTAATGCCTGATGTATTTTGCAGTATAAATGAATGAATTGATGACATTAGACAGTGGCCAAATGTCATGTACGGCGACATTTACAACTATTTAATCTCATCGAAAGCAGTAGATAGAAAAGAAATGAAGAACTTTAGAAGCTTACAAGTTACAACTACTTCCAGAGTGGAAATGTCGATACAATTTTGCACAATACATCGAAATTGGAGAATAAAATTATCATGAAAGAGGAAATACTCTCATCAGAATCAGTAAATAAAGTAAACGAAGCTTACGTTATTTGTACCACGGAGGGGGTTGTTGAGAATGGGTGGTGTATATGTACGGCTGGGAAAGGACACTCGTGCAGTCATGTGGACGCTTTGTTGTGGAAAACTGAACATGCTGTGAGAAATTAATCTTACTGGAGTCAGTTGTACTGATAAGACAGCTAAGTGAAACAGAGGTACGAAGAGAAATCTTGAACTTAAACCCTTGCAAATATTAAATTTAAAAAAAAAAATCGGTGACAGCCCAATTAAAGATGACAGAGAACACACCAGTTTATTTGACAAAGGCAGAGTTTAAAACCGCTGTTGAAAATTCACCACTTAAAGATTTATTTCAAATTAAATGAACCACATGAACAAAAGTTTCTCAAGTGAACCTTCAAACTGTACAGGTGATACGTCACTTCAGGATCATAGCAGTCATGAAACTTATCTTCTTGTGGGAAATGCTTAACATTTTTTCAGAAATATGTACGCTTGGATGCAAATCATATTAATAAACTGCAAAATGATTGTGGATTGTATGTGTCAGTGGAGTGGAATTGGTTATGCGCAAGTCCTGATGGGATTTTAAATGGAGATACTTTGCTATAAATCAAAAGTCTATTTCCTAATTCTAAATGGACAATGTTACAGCAACTCTTGCTTGTGGCAAATATGATATAAAGAGTGAAAAAGGAAATGTTATATTAAAAGTGAAAGGAGGAAGAAGATTTTATTTACAAGTATATAACCAATGAATACGATACTAATGATACAAAGTTATATAGTATGTCCAGACTAGAAATCTGTACTGTACATTTCTTAGCTAGGTGGCACACACGTACTGTAATCTCGTTGATGTTTTTTTATTTTTTTTTTTAAATAACGTTTTGTAAAACGGATCATTTTTAAATATTAAAATGTCTGAAGGCCTCTCTGTTTCTGTCTCTGTCTCTCTCACTGTGTTGGTTGCTCAGTCATCATGTCAGTCTTACCTCAGTTGATCCAGATCTCTCTCTCTCTCTCTCTCTCTCTCTCTCAACGCGGAAAAGTTTAAGTTCAATACCTATGTCTAATAAAATGAAGACAGTGTATTGGGGTGCGCCTGCCGCGAATACTTCTTATACCCAGTCGCGTAACGAGGGCGGGGGGGGGGGGGGGGCGAAGGGGGCGGTGGCCCCGGCCGGCACTTTCTAGGGGGAGGCAATTTGGTAAGAGTACCGTATATATCATAAATAAGACAAATGGAGTGGGGGTGTAATTTTGGTAGTTGGCCCTGAGCGGCACTTTGCCTCGCTACGCCACAGCTTATACCCGGAGTGATAGTACGACTACTACTACTACTGTAGTAAGTATTCATCCAGAAGAGAATAACTTAAATTTAGCTTTGTGCAGTGCTGGATTACCCAATAGGCAGAATAAGCACGCGCTGAGGGCATTAGCAAAGCAGGGGCACCAGAAAAAATGAGAAATTACGTTTGTTTGGGGTTTTTTGTTGTTTTTTTTTTTTAAATTACATACGATTACGTATGGGGGGGCACCATAATCTTTTCAGTGCCTAGTGGTTCTAAAGGCCTTAATCCGGCCATGGCTTTGTGCGATTTCCTATCGTCTCCACAAGAATTTTTGCCGGCGGTAGTACCACCTCTTCTTCTCCATTATTACCAGTGTATGAGGATTTCAGAAAGAAACAGAAGGAAGAGGTGAAGAGTTTTTTCTATGACTACATCGACGTTCACCTCTACCACAGCAGCAGGAGTAGGACTTGGCCTTGGAAACGGTTTAACGCAGTTACAGCTGATGATCAAGTCAATAACTTTTTTGATATTCAAATATCTCCAACGGTCCTTTTCAGGACCACCTGTATCTCTTAGAAAAGAGATACTACTCAGTGATTGCCAGATCAAATAAAACTTAAATCCCTGCATTATAAAATGCGTGAATGTGTGAAGATTGTATTCACACTAAAGAAAACTTCAAGACAAAGAGACACTTACGTTTTCTTTTGGTATACTGTCGTGAAATGAGAATCTCAATGAAATTTTATAACACAGCACAAAAGTCAATTTTCTTCTTTCTTTTTTTACTCTCTTTCTCTTTTGAATTTCTTCCTTTGCATGGGTTCTTCTCTTTAAGTTTCTTCTACTTGTCTCGACATCTTGAATTTCTTTACTAGTATGGATTCTTTTTCTGTTTCTGCTGAATGCTCCTCCTCCACCTTGTTCTCTTTTTTCTTGGGACATTCTGAAGACCAATGCCCTTTTTCTTGACATTGAGAACAGGTATCTTTACTTTTGTCTCTATATTCACCTGTTTTTGTGATTCCTTTTCTTTGACAACGTGTACATTCTGGAGTCCAATGTCCTTTCTTTTGACAGACATAGCAGGTATCTTGACTTTTATCTTTAGTGGAGTAGTCAGAAATCTTGTTGGAAGCGTACATTCGAATGACTCTCTGGAAATCTCTGATCAGAAGTGCAATCTGTTGTGACTCTTCCATCTTCACAGATTGAAAACTGAATGAGTGTATTCTCTTAGGGGGAAGGGGTCTCTCGATATATAGGGAGAGAGTGTGAACCCTAGTCTCTCTATATATAGGGAGAGAGTGTGTGCAATAGTCTCTCTATATATAGGGAGAGAGTGTGTACCCTAGTCTATCTATATACAGGGAGAGAGTGTGTACCCTTGTCAAATCAAATTTTTGTTCAAGATGAAAAGATCACGCCTTGCCGAGGAGAAACCAGAAGAAGCAAAGAGAAGACGACAACTTTCAGCGTCACTTCATACGCTAAGTGAAATGTTAGCACAAGTTCAGGCTAGCTGTTTTGAAGCTGACATGTGCGAGCCT
This sequence comes from Margaritifera margaritifera, assembly GCA_029931535.1. Classification (NCBI taxonomy): domain Eukaryota; kingdom Metazoa; phylum Mollusca; class Bivalvia; order Unionida; family Margaritiferidae; genus Margaritifera; species Margaritifera margaritifera. The sequence goes on along the minus strand of JAQPZY010001699.1, from coordinate 9,860,999 downwards.
GAGCCAACATCATCTACCTCAACCACAAGACCAAGAGAGTCAAGATCAGCCAAGATAGAAAATCGCTCGGTAGCTCCTTATTTTTACATTCGACTTAAACAAGTGAAATTTAAAGAGTTGACGCCTCAAGTTCTAGCAGAGAAAACAGTGGGTTTCATTACAGATTGATGGGATATCGATAAACACCCAGGACCCAGGACAAACCCTAACGACTCTTTTCATGCCGACCCATATCTATAGAAAAGAGAGATACTACTCAAAAGTATTGCCAAAGAATCCGTGTTTTATGTTTGTATGTATATGTCTATGTTCACAATCAAACTAAAACTTAAAAAACCCTCTTGTGTGCGATAGTATATTTGTAGGTATAGCGTGTCTATAACCTTCCTTGCTTGTATGTGATAGTGTTTGTATGTATGTAAGTATAAACATCTAAGTATTGGTCACTACACACTGTGTGTTGATAGCATAATGCGGTGTGTTGGATAGTAATTAAAATGTTTACATTACCATTCCCATAGAGTTCCAGCATTTTAAAAATATGCTTAGGTCCATAGATTACATGCCGGGGACTCTATGGGCGACCTTATATTAATCCTATATATATTTTTAAAATTACCATTTCCATAGGGGGCACATACGGTCCCCCAACGTTGACCTACAGCGTAATGTTAATTCCCGTAGGGGGTCCAATCGTCACATATTACTATTATGAATGAAAATAGAATCTCAAAATTGGAGCAAGCTAATAATTTCCATAAGGATTGTGAGCAGTTACAATAGCTGCAGAACTACATTTTGTAGCGGATATATTGGAATTGGATGTGAAGAGTTCACTCCCTCCGTCAATACACAGTCTCCTGTAGTCAATCTTAACTCTTTTGGAAACAAGTATGTGTATTTGAACGTCGTATAAATAAAATATATGTATAGTATGCACGCTGTTTTTGATATACCACTCGTTGTAAAAAGTTTCATTAAAGGAAACTCGGTAAGCCTTGTTTCATTTTTATGAAAATGTACACATCTCGCGGTATATTAAAATATTAAAGATACAGCGTACACACACACACACACTCTCTCTCTCTATCTCTATCTCTCTCTCTCTCTCTCTCTCTCTCTCTATATATATATATATATATATATATATATATATATATATATATATATATATATATATAAGCATAAAGGTGACACATTATGTACAGTGGTAATCATAGGATGATAGTAAAATTCCACTCTTGTCAAATAATATGTAAGACGAAAAAGAAATTAGGCCACTTGTTAGTGGATCAATTTACTGCAGCGAATCAGGAATTATGTTAGACATCAAGTAGTCCTAATAGTACAATACTGGTATTTTATCTGGTGTTTCTATATAGACTGAAACCTAAGAGGGAATTACTGTCCAGTTCTGTCTCACAAAGGCATCCTGTTCAATAATTATATCTTGGGGCTTGCAACATCGACTTCTGGCTTTAAAAATCTCAAAATTGACGCTGCATAGAAAGTACCAGAAGGATTGGCGTGAATGAGTGAGGCCTTAAGTATTTAAAGCATGACAAAGGAACTCTGTAACTCTTGGTAATTCCACTACATGAGATGTCATTTAAAACGGTTTATATCAGTTTGACTGTGATAAAGACCACAAAAGAATCAATGAACTTCTTACCTTTAATGTAAAGTAAATCATAAAGAAACGTGAGAAATAAAAAGTAGCTAAGTTCATGGTCCTTTTTTCTGTTTTGTTTTTCACCCGCCCATAGATAAGGTTAGACCAACTAGTCTATGACCAATATAAAAAAACTTTCGATGTATAAACCTGATGTGATTATGATAGCGTTAGAAAAGAACATTTTTCGAGAGTAAGAGTATTTCGAGATTGGGTCACCTTATTAGAAAATGGAAGTGGTCACTTTGGGAGAAATTGGCGGCGGTCACCTTGGGAGAAAGCTGATGGGGTAACCTTGGCAGAAAACATTGTGGGTCACCATATATATAGCATCATATATTCTATGTAATAATTTCCAAGAACGATAAGCATTATTTCTAACTGAAACTCCAGAATCATTATTTGGTAGAAGGTTCTTACAATATCTAAACCAAGAGTCGAATGCATTATTGGCGTTATGATTGCAACAGGGTTTGTGACACTGATGGACCTCGCTCTAAATAGCAACGTTAATCTGTTCTTAAATAAGGCCAGGACCCATTTTAGGATTCTTTCGCGATTCTAACAATTTTTCTACAAATATTTTCTCATCAGACATGCTACCTGAAAATAATGGATTTTGAGATATAATACTAGAAGAGAACATTTATTTGGTGGATATACAATAAGTATTACCATTGTCCTCTTGTAAAAGCAAATTAGTTTTATTTCTATGATCGCAAGAGATTTTTTACATTGGGATTCAAGAAATGATCACCACCTGGTCTCCTGAGAAAATCGAAATAAAATTGAGTGTTCGTAAGATCCATGGAGTATGAACACCAGATTGGAACTGGTAGTTGAGCTGAGAGTAACTTAAGTACAGTTGGCCATTTCTAAAGAAATGTTTAGACCAATAAGTAATCAGTCTTTACAAATTTATAAGTTCAATTATATATCTATACATTCACAAAGTGGCACAAAGAACATACCATAATGGGTTTCATTTACATTTGCATCTAACGAACAGACTATCATTTCGGAATATTGTGCGTTTGAACATGCAGACAATGCTATATCAGATCTTGTCCTGTTAACGACAATAATGATTCCAAAATTAGTACACACTGTTACATGTACAGTACAACACACCCGATTACAACTTCTTGTGAGTATCTGAGATATCCGACTTGAAATTGGGACTTTGTGCTACTTTTTCTAATAGGCATAACATCAAGCCTCGAAATTTATATACACCATAGTTTTAATAAAAACATGGATATATCTTTCCTTCGAAATCAGAAAAGTAGAGATTTCCATATTGCAATTTTTTAGAGGCAAAATTTTGCCATTTCATTGCATATAAATTGCATGTTTGCTATCCTGGACTTTACGAAAAGAAAATTAATGTATACAGAAACAGTTGATAAAAGAAATATTGGTACTGTATGATTTTGTTTCGATGCAATAATGCATCTTAATAAAAACAGATAAAATTGTTTTACTCTTTGAATCTAAAGTTACATTAATTGATCAAATGTTGAAGTCGAACCCAAAATATTCATAAAAAAAGTTTTGACTCGTTGTCAAATTAATTGCTTAAAGTCATTGGTTTTTGTATCGCTCTTCGTATTTCCATTAAGACTTGAAATGCCTTCTTACGTGTTCAAGAACATTTATAGTATTTGGCCAGTAAAACATGGTGAAAATTGAAAGTGTGCTTTAAAAAGCACACTAATTACCTCAAACAGAGCTATGAGTGCTAATAAGTGATATTATGTTACTTGCTTTAGTTTTAGTATCGTTATCAAACCATTTTAAGGTAAATATAAACCCCTATTTTGTTTCGACCTAAGTTACCAGTAAAGAAATTTTCCAAGGTATGACTATTCCAAAACAAAGATCACATTTATATAGGGACTGATTAGCTGTATAGCGTGATATGTAGAAAGCGAGATGTAGACAACATTTAAGGCCCATAAATCATTGCTTCATGCTTTAAAGAAAAGTTGGCTGGCATGATACTTTTTTCAAAAGAGTCAGAATAGTACAGAACGTCAAATAAAATTATCGTTTTAAAGTAATTATAAACTTTTTTATTACGGTACACTTAATAGAACAATTGGCGGAAATACATGTAGGACTCAACTGCTACTGATATTGTGTCAAACGACCTCATATGACACAATAGGCTCCCAAGTCACAAAATGGGGGCACTATTCATCTGATCACTTTTTCGTTTGCAGGAATACACTGTAGTAGCATTGTTTTAGTCAGGCTGACATTTCGTTTGTTCCACTGAGTTCGTGCCCAATTTTTACAAAAGATTTTTGCTATGGTCTTTTCTCAATTTTCCTCTTAATATTAATTCTTGTTATTACAACATATGCATGCTTGTATCCGCTATGCTATACAAGAACTTTCTTAGTTTGATGGATTATGCAAAATAGCTTTCTAACTGTCTATGCCTCTTATATTCTCTGTGGGGCTAAATCACAATATACACTTACAGTTCTGTATGCCAGCTCATATTTTTGGCTATAAGAAATAGTGGTGTTCCTGCCACATCCGCCACAGTGTGTTTGCATCTGTGTGTGTGTGTGTGTGTTTAGTTTGCTAAATGTAATGCACATGCCTTGTTCGTACGTTTTTCATATATATCGTGTATTGTAAGTCTTGTTGACTGAGTATCATTAATGCCTGTGAGTATATGCTTTGCACTATACAAAAATTTTCAATCTGCATATCTACCACATATGGTGAACTTGCTTATCAGATTTTCTCTATTTTTAATTAAACTATCGGTTTCCTGTTTATTATTTTATCGTGCTTTTTGGAACACATTTTCAGTTCCTGAAGTAATAGACAGTATTTATCTAGAGTTTACGTCAATTTATATTTTGACACTTGTAATTCTCAATGAGGAAAGTATGTGCGGGGGGGGGGGAATGGGGTAAATCCGGCTCCTATACTATAAAGGTATGTGTTTGTAATAAGTTCGTAAAATAATAAGCCATTTGGATAAAAAATTTGCAGTTGAATACTCTCTTTTTTTATTTCGTCTGATGTGTGAATAGTCATTACTTGTGACTGCTGAACAATCACTCAAGTTTTGCGTGGAACAATATGAAAATCACAATTTATCACAGATTCGAACAGATAAAGGAATGTTTGTTCTAAACTTGCACATATTTCACGCACGACAGGAAGATATCTTGGAGCTCTCTACAATAATACACAGACTCCAGGAAGCCACATATGTATTACCTATTAACGTTAAACATTGTTAGTGCAGTGTAAATGGTGCTTACCTAAATAACATTGTTAGTGCAGTGTAAATGGTGCTTACCTAAATAACATTGTTAGTGCAGTGTAAATGGTGCTTACCTAAATAACATTGTTAGTGCAGTGTAAATGGTGCTTACCTAAATAACATTGTTAGTGCAGTGTAAATGGTGCTTACCTAAATAACATTATTTTTTATATGCTATGTGATTCGGATTGAATAATGGACTATTTTGCTTTGGTTTAAAGATATTTTATTCCCATATGCAGATGAATGGGATCGTGTTATCGTGTTATCAGTTTTAAAAAACTAGCATTAGTTGGAATTCCTTTACCCATAAACACTGCAGCAAAACCGACAAAAGAAAGTCATATTAGATATACAGAGCCAGTTTGGATACAAAACTAGGATATACATAAACAAACTTGAGCAATACATGAAACAGACTAATACATAGTATGAGACATTCATTTTTTGTTTTCTTTTTCCTTCGTCTTTTTTTGAATAATGTGCTAGTGAGACAGACTTAATTTCAAATTTTATCATAAGAAGAGGAAAACGTTTAGTGAAGCAGACAACGTTTCAAATTCTCATGAAGAATATTATGGGTTTTGCATTTAGCTAGTTTTGATGTTTAATTTTTTTTAAAAATACTACTTTTTTAAAAATACTACTAATGGGCCACAAACAGGCAGAGTTATTTATAACAAGAAAAGTATGATATGTCATAGCAGAATATTGGAAATGGATAGTCTGAACAGCATACTAGAGCTTTGCCCAAACTAGCTTATGTTTAAATCCTATATTCTGAAATAAAATATACATTATTGATGTATTTAACCCCTGTCATGTTAGATCTCCTATCGCACTAAATAATGTCGTAAATATTGTTTTCATATCATTACATTGTAAGAATGTGAGATATACATAATAATATATGTGAACAAGGTATAGCAATATAGCTTTAATCGAACGATAGTTGGAATTATGTCTTTTCCTGCGCACATCAAATGATAAACAATGGTTCTGCTCCTGCTAGTTTTAGCTATTTCATAAAATTTCAGAGTACTGTATATACATCGCAAATAAAGATGTACATTTCAGAATCTGTTTTATCACAATCACAATCTAAAACAACTGATGGACTACAAAAACATGGCTAGGAGAAAAATAGTAGGCGGTTTAGACCATGCGTCAGAAATTTTTGCAATTAATTTCCAAAACGAGTCATAAAGAATAGTAAGTGGCATTCAACTGGAATTTTCCCAATACAGGCTTGCTTGAAACAATCTTATTCGTTTTTATTTCTAAAAAAGCAAAATCTTAAATTTAATCGTAAACTTCAATTTCAGCACTTAACAAATCTCAACACTTCTTAGAATTGTTGTTGTTTTTCGTCTGTTCTACAAATTATGAATGTGGGGAAATGCAATATTTGGAGATTTAGGGAAATATTATGAAAGTGACCACTCAAAGTACAACATTAGTCAAAAGACCTTTTTTATGGTATAATCAACGGCAACTTCATTTATTAACATTCATTTATATACACATTTCTATCATGCCTATTGCGCTGAATCCATTTTCCGTAGTAAAGAAAGATTAGGACCTGTAAAAAATGAGACGCTTTCCTGCTTAAATGGTTATTTATAGATGGAATTTATAGTTCTGCCAGCATAAGTATCAGTTACTGTTACTGCCTGTCATGAAGACCAAGTAGTTTTATTAATATCAACCAAGCAACCGTCAGGATATCTAAACTGTAAAAGTGGTCCATATTTTTGGAATGCCTTAAATGCTTAAAAAAACATAATTACAGGTATCATTTTTTGTTTACACAATTACAGTTTAAATTCCCAGACGGCACAACATGATTAGAAATTAAACTTCCAGACCACACGCGGGCTTCCGACGCGAAACATTATTGCATACACATCGACGAAGAGTATTTTCAAAACTTTCAATATTTGACATATTTCGGCAAATTTCCCAAGGTCTTATTTCACATAGATATATAACAACTTGACAGTTCAGCAAGACCAAGTTACCTGGTACAGACACGCATTTGACGCTGAGACAGGGCACCATTGCCCAAGAAGCATTCATAAGGCCTTGTTAATACAGCTACTCTATTGGAACAGAATCGTACATTTGCTGTGATATAAACCGGACTAATTAATATTCGTTTATAAAGCTTTACATTCCCAAGTGCATTTGTTGACAGTTGAATGTAATTGCCCAAGTGCATTTGTTGACAGTTTAATGTAATTACCCAAGTGCATTTGTTGACAGTTGAATGCAATTGCCCAAGTGCATTTGTTGACAGTTGAATGTAATTGCTCAAGTGTATTTGTTGACAGTTGAATGTAATTGCCCAAGTGCATTTGTTGACAGTTGAATGTAATTGCTCGACTGAAAAAGGAAAAGCTACAAAATATTGAGAAGCAAAAATGATTTATTGAAACTGCTAATGGCGGGATGTAACAGGCAAACAAAGTAATCATATTTGACGATCATTGTTCAGATACTGTCATATTAAAGAATGCGTTATACGACATACAAAACTCCATACTTCTACTTTTGATACAGAATTCGTGTTTAAAAAATTGCACAATTCTAGTTTATTTGTGTGTCTTGAACCGGTAAGCATTGTAAAGATATAAGAAGATAATTGTTTTAATAATCGCAATGACATATTAAAGAACTCCTTTTGTGACACAGCAAAATGCATACTTGAATTAGCGCCCTTCTAATTTCATTGTGTCATGTTTTTGTATATCGGAAAATGAAAGAAAGAAAAGCAACTTTTGAATGACACTCTAATCTGAAATTGTACCCGATTACTCTTTTTATCACTTGCAATTATATAACGTCTACTAACGACGAGTAAATATTTATTTATTTGAAGCAATTTTTTCTCAAGGTGCAGCAATATCAGATTTTAAGAATTTTTATGTCAAACAGCCTTGACTTAAATGCCGTCAATGCATTGTACTTAATAGAACAATGAACTGAAATTATGCATTCGAACCCCATGAACTAAAATCATGCATTCGAACTCCGTGAACTGAAATCATGCATTCGAACTCCTGTCTTAATCTCAGCATGTATGAAATACTACAATAACTTCAAACCACCAATGATGACTAGAAAGTCATTGGCACAACAGCAATCAATGGCTATAAATAATTTCTGTACACAGTTTATAGCTTTCAAATTCTAGCACAGGATTAAAAACAAATAGTAAAATAGTATGCAGCTGATGCATTGTTTGCCTGATATCGCTGTCATAACTAGTTGCACACCTCACGATATTATGGTATAGGATTGAATGTTTCATGCTTGGTTCTTTTCAAACGTTTCTGTAATTTACTCTGATAGAGATATTTTGTTAAGAAACCACTTTACAAAATCTTTTCGGCTACTGTTTTGGTGCCAAATCATATACATGTATTTACATTTTTGGTGGTAACATTTCACATATCATAAGAAATTCGTTACAGGTTTTATAGACCTTCTTCTAGGATACTGCTTTTTAAAAAAAAAAATTAAAAACCAATAAACTTAATCTAGTTAACATCTGCTCTAGCCACGTCTTCCCTTGCGTTACGGCTTTAGCAACCTCTTCCCTTACGTTACTGTTCTAGCCACCTCTCTCTTACGTTACTGCTCTAGCCATCTCTTCCCTTACGTTACTGCTCTATCCAACTCTTCCCTTACGTTACTGCTCTAGCCATCTCTTCCCTTACGTTACTGCTCTAGCCACCTCTTCCCTTACGTTACTGCTCTAGCCACCTCTTCCCTTACGTTACTGCTCTAGCCACCTCTTCCCTTACGTTACTGCTCTAGCCACCTCTTCCCTTACGTTACTGCTTTAGCCACCTCTTCCCTTACGTTACTGCTCTATCCAACTCTTCCCTTACGTTACTGCTTATGTACCCTTTTATCTTTGATTCATCCTTCTGTTCAATTATAATATGCCGTATTTTCTAGTGCATTTCCTGGGCACAATACCCTGACAGATCAGGGTCTACGCTGTTCAATTGAAATTATGAGCATAAAGAAAAAGGGGCATTTTATAATGATACATACGGTAAAGATGAAAAGTAGCAATAATTCTATAGACGGGTAATGGAGACATTTCCCAGCGCATTGATGGAACAATAATTATCTTCTAAAAGGAAATGACGGTAATATAGTCAGTGTGGTACAACAAGTGTAATAATTTGTAATTTGAAATCATCAGGTGACCTAAAAGCACCGACAACGATGATCATATCGAAAGTACATATGTAGAACATAATTGACCACATAGTACAAATGTAAAAAGGCCACCCACATATATATGCGCAGCTAACACATTACAGATTGAAACAAACACACACACACACACACACACACACACACACACACACACATACATACATACATATATATATATATATATATATATATATATATATATATATATATATATATATATACTATCATCATATACAGTTTCACATAACTTTTCATGAACTCAAATTATACATGCATCCTCATGCATATATACAAACATACATATTACAGAATAAACATTTCATGAAACTTTAGGGACCAAAAACTCTGAATAATTGAAAACAGCTAACATTGAACCAAATAAACAACATATGCATAAGAAGACCTAAAACCCAGTTGTAAGAAGCATGCATAGAAACTTGACATGCATAAATTCAGACTTCAGTACAAGCTATCTGCACATTGCACATTTGCATTTAATGGAATTCCAACTTTTGATACATTTCTTAAAATCCTTAAAAGAATCAGCTGTTCTTGTGTTATTTGGAAGCGAGTTCCAAGAAAAAAGGTGCCGCTAAATTAAAACTGCTGAAACGATATCAGGCTGCTTTTGATCTCACTCCTACTGCCCTATTTACCAGATGGAACAGTTACTTTTAGAAGACCATGCAAGTATGGAGGACTAATGCCATTTAAAATCGTGTAGGCCCCGATAGCCATATGCCTGAGTCTGTATGCATACAGAGTACATGAGTTTGCTTTTGTCAACAGTTCCTCATGTGTAATATTGATATTTTGATATGCAAATTTGAGTGGTATGAAATGCAGTTGTTGAGTTTGTTAGTGTTGTTTGGAATACCGAAATGCATATCGTGGGACAAAAATTACAAGTTGACATAAAGGTCTACGCTGTTCAATTAAAATTATGAGCATAAAGAAAAGCATAGATATTGACCAGCTGAGGGGGTCCTTTATAATGATAAATACGCTAAGGATGTAAAAAAATAACATTTCTTCTATAGACGGGTAATGGAGACATTTTCCCCACGCATTATTGGAGCAATAATTATCTTCTAAAAGGAAATGACGATAATATAGTCAGTCTGGTACAACAAGTGTAATAATTTGTAATGTGAAACCATTAGGTGACCTAAAGAAAAGCACTAAAAGCAGTGATCATATCGGAAGTATATATTTAGAACTTAAATGACCACATAATACAATTGTACATAGGCATGCGTGATTCTCTGAAACAAACTTTTTTCTTTTCAATTTCAAGTTGAAATTTATCAAGTTGAAGTTCAGGTAATATTTATTTAAAGTTGGTGCATATACTTACAATGTATAAAAACAAGTGCTTGATTGAGCTTTTACTACAGACTCTTTAAAACAATAATTTCAATGACATTCAGGATTATTCATACACAAGAGAAATTACAAACCGACAATGTATGCAATCAATACTGTAGGTCAAACATTAACACATAGTTGTACATGACTCAACAGAGTACATACATTAACACATAGTTGTACATGACTCAACAGAGTACATACATTAACACATAGTTGTACATGACTCAACAGAGTACATACATTAACACATAGTTGTACATGACTCAAACAAAGTACATACATAGACAAATTACAAACATTCATGCAAAATCAATGCAGTAATACATATAGTTACACGTAATTGCACAAGACTTAACAATGCACACATAGAACATTGTATTTTTGTTGAGGTATGCATCATACATATATACATAGACAGTCAGTCAGATAGTCATACATACATACATTACATATATATATATATATATATATATATATATATATATATATATATATATATATATATCAAGTTTCACATAACTTTTCATGAATTCACATGAGTCCTGCATCCTCATAACACGTGCATATATACATGCATAGATATTACATATTAAATGTATCTGTAGGGAACTAAGAGCTCTGAATAATTGAAAACAGCTCAAATTAAACCAAATAAAGATCATATGGATAAGAAGACCTAAAAGCCAGTTGTAAAAATCATGCATACAAGCTTGACATGCATAACTTCAGACTTCAGTACAAGCTATTTGCATATTGCATATTTGCATTTAACGTAATTCAAACCTTTGATACATGTCTTAAAATCCTTAAAAGAATCAGCTGTTCTTGCCTTATTTTGAAGCGAGTTCCATAAAAAGGATGCCGCTGAACTAAAACCGTTTTTACCATTTCAGACTGCTTTGGATCTTGGTATTTCTAGCATATTACATTCATGAAAGAATGTGTTTGATCTTGGCATTTATACCTTATTTACATACCTGAAAGAATAGTTTGGATCATGGCATTTCAACCTTATTTACATAATTGAAAGAATATTTTGGATCTTGGTATTTCTACCTTATTTACATACATGAAATAATATTTTGAATCTTGGTATTTCTACCTTATTTACATACATGAAATAATATTTTGGATCTTGGTATTTCTACCTTATTTACATACATGAAATAATATTTTGGATCTTGGTATTTCTACCTTATTTACATACATGATATAATATTTTGGATCTTGGTATTTCTACCTTATTTACATACATGAAAGAATATTTAGAGGTTTTTATTTTAGACTATCGTATGTTAAGTATAATTAACCTATTATATGTGTTTAAAACCTATTATATGTGTTTAACCTTGTTCATGATAATAAGTCGCACTTTAAAGCTCTGGCCAGTTGGTTGGTAAACACCTTGTTGACAGCATTTGAGTTCAAGGTCAGTCTTGTTGACAATTATTCACAACTAGGCTGGGGATTGTCCACTAAACTGGGCGCACATCCTGTTGATATGGGTCATTTGAACGACGCACGTCCTACTGCATTGTGGGTTATTAGAATATGTGTATAAATACAGACTTGATACGCGTTTATTTATTCCTGTTTTAAATCCTGTTTTAAAATCAGTCCTCGGTAGTCTGTTAATGATCAGAATTTATAGTTGAGCTGTAGACATAATTCGAAATGAATTATTTATTTGAACATTCGTTGGAGTTACCATGAAGTGCTCATTAACTTTTGGATATATATATATATATATATATATATATATATATATATATATATATATATATATATATAACTTTTGGATATTTGTAGACATTCTCAAAGATAGTCTGGATTATATCATTGAGGTATATCAGGACATTCAAGACTATTCATTCGGAATATTCATTTATTGGGAACATTCTTTGATTTCTGACTTGTGTTTTGGACATTTAGGATTATTTGTAATTTAATTCACAAATTCTAAGTGTCTTTTGAATTTTCATTTTAATTACAGACAAATAAATTGTTTGTTGATTTTACATACATTGTTGGTTTCACTTTCTTTCTGTTACATTATTTTAATACCTAGAGTCTCGAAGGCCATATGCCTGAATCTGTTTACATGCAGAATACATTACTTTGCTTTTTTTAACAGTTCCTCGTATGTACTATTGCTGTCTTGATATGCAAATCTGAGTGCTCTAAAATGCAAATTTTCGAGTTTGTTAGTATTAATTGTGTCACATAACATACCATGGGACAACAATTTTAATTTGACATGATACATGCACGCTATAGGCTTTTCTGCTATCTAGTGTCAGTCAGATAATGTTTAATCTGTTTCGGTAGATTTATTTATTTTGAGGCGTTCATGCAGACTACTGATAAATGTTTGTCAAAATTTCATAGATAGTCAGTTTAAGCACCTAGAAGTTTATCCGTTTACAAACGATGCAATCCAAAGTAAACTGCTGACAGGTACCGGTTGACTTTGCAGAAGCAGTCACACCTATTCGTCGTAATAATGCAATTTACTAAAGATAAAGATTGTGTGACAAATTAGAAGTTCGTTAGATAATTTTAATTAAAGCACTCTTTAATAGTAAACTATCTTATGTTTCGAGTGGGAGTTGGATATATTCACTTCATAAGCTATAATGGTTTTTGACTGATTGATTGTAAAACAATGATATGCTCGCTGAGTGACGTATAAGTGAAATATTTGTTTGTAATGTATGGTTTGTACATGGACACTACATACTATTTATTTTTGTCCATCTAATTATTGTGGCTGCATTTATTTCCCAGATGGGTCATGGCCCAGCAATTTGAATTGTGTGCAGCGCGTTTGCGTGTGCGCACGAGATTTGTGTGCATACATAGCTCAACTTATGTGTCTTTGCAGTTTGATTCCAGATTAGAATATTTTGGCTCGTAATCAACATATTGTGGTGTGCATGTATTTGTTGTGCTTGCTCTCATTCGGATAACTTGACAATAATGGGCTTGCAAAATGTATGCATCCATCATTCTTGTTTGTCCAATGCGCGATATAAATATTTTTATCCGATTATAGGTTCAATCAGCGTGTCTAAAAAACATTCTGTTAATAGAACTCAGACTCAACTAAAAAAAAAAGTCTTGCGTCTGAATGGTTAATAAATTACTCTTTGGTAATCAAAAGTCAGTATTTTTAGTTGTGTCTAATTTGAGCATAAGAGTGTTTTTAGAATCCTGAGACGAGATTACTTTGGTTGATTTAGATCAGCGCATATTTCTCAACAAGAGAGGGTGAAATATCAGTGTGCGTTCTATTTATATCTTATATAACTTGCCATCCTTTTAAAATCTCTTATCCATCATAAAGGGAATTTTATTTAAAATTTTGACAATTTAGGCTCGCTAGAGGACTAGCAGGAAAATATAAAACTTTAAATTTGTTGGAATAAGATACATGGTATAACTTTATTCCACTCACGTCACAAAATGTAACAAATGAGGAATACAGTATTACGTGTACATGTATATTATCGTGCTTTTTTTGTTTGTTTGTTTATTGTTTTTTTTTTTTTTTGTTTATTCAAATACTACATGCTTGAACTGAGCATAGAAGTCAATCTTTAGCGTACAGAGTTTTTAGAAAGCATATTGCAATCATCATATTAAGAATAAATAACATACTGTACATAACATACAAACATAATTCATAAACACACACTGTGGTATAAATACAAACAGCATTGAAGATAAATACTTGTGTAGGTGTAACGTTATGATAAACTATTACTCAGCAGTAGAAAAATATATGTATTATTGTAACATATGTCCAATGTAGTAACCACACATTTAAATTAAACGTATTTTGATACACTAACATGCATTTTGAATATCTCTTCCTGGAAGTAAATAAAGTATTAAAGCTTGAAATGTTTGGTCTACTATATAAATGCTTCTTAAAATACCACTTTCGCTACATCCTAAAATATGTACATTCAAATCTAAAATGAAATTCATCGCCTAATTCCTGTTAATCACATAAGTTACATAATCGTTCTTCTTTAGTAGTATCTGTCAATCCACCAGTTTATATTCGTCAGCGATGATTGGAAGACCTAAATTTTGAATATATACTATTCGGAGATTGTTAGTCAAACATAATAAATAATCTTGTAGATTCAGACTTGTATTAATGACGTTTCCACTATTCCAAGTTTGTAAGTACATGTCAGAGATCCTGTTCTTTACAATCTGTATAAAATAATGGTACTTTACATGATTGTTACCGATTATAGCTATAAAAAAACAATCATGCCTGTGTTACGTTTCAAGCGAAGAAGAAGTTATAAACGTAAAAATACTGATTCGTTCCATTATAAAAGGTTTTATTAAGAAAGAATTAGCCTACGCAAAGAACACAATGGATGGCAAAACATGGTCATAAACTTGCTGTAAAAGTAGATTGATTACACTACGCTAAAAGTCTATTATTACAAATTGCTCGGCAGGTACGGTGAATAATACATTTGTCCTTATTTATGTATGTATGAAATTCCACAAAGGGACTCCAGTGAAGAAAAAAAAGTCATTTTATTTTAATAAGCTGATGCTGAAGTGTCAGTATTGCAAGTTAACAAAACTATTTAGCGAACATATTTTGTTTTGAGATGGCTGTTGGTGAAATATATCTCTCTCCTCCAAGGCCGGATTAAGGTGGTAGAAGGCCCTGAAGCAATTTCAAAAAGCTCCCCCCACCCCTCCACTAATACCATTTCACTGCGTTGTGGTGCTTCCCGCCTAGCGGCGGCCTTGGTTCAACTGTTCCATTTGTTCCACCTTTAATCCAGCCGTGCTCTCCCTTCCGTTCTCCCTCATCTCTTTATGTCTCAGCTTCTTTGAGGAAGACAAGTCAAGTCAATTTAGCGGCCAAGTCGCAGAAATGGAAATGTCAGTTTTAGTTCTCGCGCAGTAGGACTGCTTAGTAACCGATAACAATGATAAACATTGCCATTTTAATCTGACAAATCTCATTACAGATAAAAAAAATGTTGATACTGGAACATTTTAAACCTATATAACATTTACAATATATATATATATATATATATATATATATATATATATATATATATATATATATATATATATATATATATATATATAAATACATACGTGTGTGTGTCTGTATGTGTCGTGGGGCCTATTGGAAACCGTGGATAATCCGAATCCAATCTACCCCGGTGCGGATTACAATTCCAATCTAGATCATATTATACACGTATTGAAGCCGATCAGAATTCCAAATTACACCGGGGTAAACTGGAATAGTATGCGTGATATTTGTAAATAAAGGTAGCACTTCAATATATATATATATATATATATATATATATATATATATATATATATGTATAAACGAGCATTCGTGTATAAATACAGGTTGTTTACGAAGAGAAGAGAAAGTCAGCTGGCACACAATACTTAGTACATATAATCATTGCTAGGAAAATGAAACATCATGCTCTCTACTAGTAATAATTTCACATTGAAATTCAAAATGGATGAGAATAAATTTAAGGAGTTATTGGATGAATACATAACCAATTTTCATCCAGGGGTAATTCAGACTTGCCCAATATTCCAGTGTCCCCAAGGATATCGCCCTGGGTAAATTGAAATTTCTATCTGCCCCTGTGTAAACTGGAGTTTGCTCCTATATATGTTTGGAATAAACTGGAATTGCACTGGATTCCTATACACCCCATGACACGCACACATGTATACACATTTGCACTGAACTGTTTATAAATATTCGAAAGCTTATTACATAATGTTGATTCAGTCCCCCTGATAAATAGAATGTCAAACAGAAGTACAATTTTATAATACTTGTTCAAAGAAATAGTGTTAAAATTACTATTGGCAGTAGTTGGCTTGGGATGAAGCTGACTGTTTTAAGTCAATGAAAGAAAACAAATGCAGAATGGATCATAGATACCATGTGAGGAACAGACTTCTCACAACTCTTTGATGTCGTACAAGACTAGTATCAATAGCTGAGAGAGAGAGAGAGAGAGAGAGAGAGAGAGAGAGAGAGAGAGAGAGAGAGAGAGAGAGAGAGAGAGAGATGGCATTATACTGATCAGCATGTTCTTGTGAGTGAGTTTACCAGCGCCATCGAACTGCAAGGATCAATCAGCTATTGTCATTGCAATCCAAATAAAAATGTATACACTTCGGAATACTCCGGACTGACTAACAACGAATGCATCTAATTGGAATGTGAAAATTAGAGGATCTTTGCAAGAGGCTGGAGGAGAATCCAGATCTCTGTATACAAATGGTAATTTAAGGTCCTTTTTATAGATATAGACTAGTTGGAAACCTTATTTACGGTTTCGAACTATAATATGCACCGTGAATGTGTCTTACAATATATTCAGTACTACATGTATTTTGCCACTCGATATTTGAGTGAATGCCATTTGTAAGATTCAGTGATTCAGTGTGATTTTATTTCTTTTATAAATTATGGTTGCTATGCTGTGTAACATAGTCGGTGCATGTATGCAGGGTCTATTCTAGGACGTATCCAATCAATTGTTTTTATTGTCATATTTGAATTCAGCACATCAAATCCCTAATAAATAACACATTTTATCTCTGAAGCAGACGACTTCGAAAAAATTGTAGACCAGTGTTAACGATGAAAGTTAGATAAATTTAATATTTCCATTCTAGTGAAACTTATTTTAAAATATATATGTTACTCTTGTAGGAGCCTACCTGAGAAGCAATGGCAAGGTCAAGGCCAATGAAGCCAAAGAGGCAATATCGGAGACTCTTAAGTATGCCCCAACCCAACGAGGAAGGAAAAATTTAAGTTTAGCTAATTTGATTTTGTCTCGATATGCATAATATTTCCAAAAGTACTTGCGTTTCTAAATTGCAGATAATATCGACGATTGTCCTTTTACCCGAAACAACCAAACCTTGAGTTTGGACAACTAAAACTTACATTCAACATGTCCAATTGGTCAAGTGTTTCCACATACATTTTTATTTAAAGTGCATTATTTGGACAAGTAGAATCTATTTTGGGCCTATTGGCTTTTATCATCCACTTGTCCGAATGGACAAGTGAGTTTTAAAGTGAATGTCCAGCCCTACTTAAAGATATTAAAGGAAGCACAGGTACAGTGAAGAACTTTTCATTACACTTTTTAACTATACTTTTACATATGCAAGCAATGCTGAGATATATGACTTTGTTCAAGCATTAAAATAAGTTTTCAATTTGCAGGAACCTGAGCACAACAGAAAGATTAAGATTGACTTTTCTGTCAAGGATGCAAATTCTGATGCAGGATTTTATTAAAGTCCAGAAAATGAACAGAAAAAATAAAGTCTTAGTAGAAAATATGCTGGGTTTTTTAATTTTTTTAAAAAATATTTCTTTTTTATTAAAAACAATTTAAATCACTTTCCTTATCTCGTCTTAAATTTAAATGTCTATACATTTGGTTTGTAAAGTCTATAAAGGTTGTTAGCAAAACTAAATGAAAAAAGGTATATGTATTAACAAAATGATATTTTACAAATAATTCCCTTTGAAGGGTACTTGAATAGGTTTTCCTGCCATCAACAGCAAACAATGTATGCAAGAAAACCATGTTAAAACCACAACACATAAACTGCCATCAACAGCAAACAATGTATGCATGAAAGCTATGTTAAAACCACTACACATAAACTTGTATGCATGAAAACCATGTTAAAACCACTACACATACACTGCTTGATTTAGGCCAACAAGTTCAGAAGGCATGTTCTTCTTCATAATTAGATGCTCTGACAATTTTATGCAATTTAGTTAATTTCATTTTGTACCCCCACTGCTTGCATTAACAAAATCTAAATGTCATCATGTCCACCCTGTTGTATGACCATCCAATCATAGAGGTTAATTAAGTGTTTTTGACCAAAACCAATGTTGACAAATGTAATTTAGCATATATATTTTCATGCAGATATCGATGATCTGTTTACATTTTCAGAATTGTTGCATTGCATTCTTCGTTTTGTTTTAAAGTTTGAACTTTTGAACTTCAACTTTTTGAAGAAAAATATTTTGTCAGTACAATTAAGGAAAAAGCACTTTAGGTAGACCAATTAAGATATGTATGCAGGTAGACCAATTAAACTATGTATGCAGGTAGACCAATTAAACTATATATGCAGGTAGACAATTTAAACTATGTATGCATGCTTTTATGCATTTGTATAAGGCATATTGTGATTTCACAGGCTATAATAACACTCTCTGATATTTCATTTGTATAAGGCATATTGTGATTTTACAGGCTATAATAACACTTTCTGATATTTCATTTGTATAAGGCATATTGTGATTTTACACGCTATAATAACACTTTCTGATATTTCACTTGTTTTAGAACCTTTTGGATTAAGATCTGTGCAGGGTGAGGGTATACATATTGTTACGACTCTACGGTCTAAGAAAAATGTAACAGAAAGAAAGTGAAACCAACAAATCAAGTAAAAAATCAACAAGCAATTTATTACTAGATAATTAAAATGAAAAATCAAAAAGTCACTTACAGTAATGTGTTTTGAAATCCTAATAATCCAATAAGAATGATTGTTCTAATCACAAGTCCTAAATATAGAATGTTCCGAATTCACAGCTGTGTTCTTGAATGTTATGATGTGCTAATGGTCTCCAAAGTCCTGATGTACTAGAAATCTTGATGTGCTGATGTCAAAACGAAGTATTCCAAAATCTCTGAATAAGTTCACTTAAATTCCAAAATCATCAATTAAAAATCCAAAATCCAAAAGTTTGTGAGCACTGTTATAATCCAATGAATATTTAAAATAATTCCTCTCTTAGAATTTGGAATGAATTTTCACAACTGTAATAGCTCTTTACAAGACTGATGGTAATGTCAAAACTGAATAAATGTCCACCAAACATGGTATATATAAAGATTGGTCACATGACAGAATGTTCTAGAACATGTGTCATCTTAATGGAATTTTACTTGTAAACAACAATCAACCTTGACCTTCAAATTGAGAAAACATATTGATCAAAACAACCTAATTCAAGGACACTAGTTAAACATGTTTTTCCTGATAACATTAAGATTTAAGCAAATATTAAAGTGAAGAAACATTTATAATTTCCTAAAATATTTATAATATTATATAAACATCATACATAACAATATGCATTGTTTGCTAAGTTATTTTTGTAATGTTTAATTGTAGATTTGGACGTTTTTGCCATTAGTGGGGTATGTGTTTCACAAAAACAAAGTAGCTTTCATTCTTCACCGTTTTCAATATAGTTTTTGAACGTTTTCAGGAGGTTGTAGGAATATTATATCATGACGTTAAACAACAACGTTGTAGCAACATTCTAGCAAAATCACCAAATCATGTTGCTACAACGTAATATAACAACGTTGCCATATCTATGAAACAGCATTGCTGACACATTGTTGCAACGTTAAATTGTTTGCTGGGGACAAATTTACACTTCTTTATATTTAGCACATAGGAGATACAGATTTACCCATCTGAAAAATTGAAAATGTCCAGCCAACTTACAAGTATAACTATTTCAATGACCAGCCAACTTACAAGTATAACTATTTCAATATTAGTGCTTGTCTTCTTTAAAATGTCCAGCCAACTTACAAGTATAACTATTTCAATGTTCAGCCAACTTACAAGTATAACTATTTCAATATTCGTGGTTGTCTTCTTTAAAAATATTACGGTGAACGACGCAGGTCTTTTTAAGTATATGGCGAAAACTCCATGAAATTGGATGGCAAATATTACATAGTGAAAACTGCATATGTGAACCACTCGCGTTTGTCCAGCTCCCTGTTCGCTCCTAGACCAGATGCTATTTCTGCTAAAGACAGATCCAATCGATTAATAACTTCTGCTCGAACATATCGATTATCTAACAGATCAGCCGTCGGATAGATAGATAGATAAATAGACAGACAAGCATTGGTAGGTAGATAAATGTACGTGATTAGAGATATGGACCAACAATTGGATTAACAAATTTATGAGTGCATAGAGAAACAGATAGATAGATAGATAGATAGATAGATAGATAGATAGATAGATAGATAGATAGATAGATAGATAGATATTATTCTAAAGTTTCAGGTCTTACCTGAACTAGAAAGCGTCTGTTACTATTATCCGCAAATTAGTTTTAACCCGGTCATCAGTGCAGGCTCCGAAGCTACCATCACAATCATAGAAATGCTTAATTCATCGTTGAAGAAAACGGCTGCTTAAATGTTTATAAATCATTCAAAGTGTCAAACAACTTTCAAGATAACAGCGATACGGATGTCACTATCTAGAAACCTACTCGAAACCATTTAATTTCCTTTTCAATCCAGCGGTGTAACTATCGCCCCCGCCATGCGGAGGGGGGGGGGGGGCAAGAAGGAGGGGGCCCAAAATCCCGTTTTATCATAATTTGATTGGGGCCCACTCTAAATGTTTGCGGGGGGAGGGGGCACAATTTGAAGTTACGCCACAGCATCAATCCCTAGAAGTGTTAAAGCGAATTACTGTAAACCTGAAACCCACATATGGTATTTGGATTCAGAATAACCTATATGCAAGATTCTGTATTGTAGTATAATATTTTAAAAAATATGATGTCATTAATTCGGGTCTAGCAGTCCATATTATTAAAGGTAGTGATGGATTCTAACATTAATTCGGGCCTAGCAGTTCCCCATATTTAAGGTAGTCGTGGATTCTAACAC
Source organism: Margaritifera margaritifera (assembly GCA_029931535.1). Lineage (NCBI taxonomy): Eukaryota > Metazoa > Mollusca > Bivalvia > Unionida > Margaritiferidae > Margaritifera > Margaritifera margaritifera. Next base: position 9,839,620 of record JAQPZY010001699.1, on the reverse strand, counting down.
TGAATACTTTTCTATTTTAAGACACACCTTCGTATGTCGAGAAAAAAGGATTTATATTACAAAATAGAGTAGGAAGAACATCAAATCCTTACAACGCTGGGCTTATAATTAAATTGGGATTCTTATACTGTTTTAATGTGTTCTTCTGAAGAACAACACACTCTGAAACAATAAACAACAATTAAATATCAATACAATTTCTCTGTCATTGCCAGAAGCAAGATAAAGCTAGGAGGTCATTAACTGACTTATTATTTACTTTATTTTTCGTAATAAATGTGTCTGAGTGTGTGTGTCCTTAAACTTGACAGTTCCAAATATCATTGTGGATGATCAAAGCTCGTGGAGTTCGCAGCTTCTGGTATGCTTAAACAGAACTCGAGAAGGATTGGTGATTTAACCTATTAGGATCCTATATTACATTAGTAAAACAAGCTATCAGAACAAAAAATGGAAAAAAAGAACAAACTGCGACTAGTGTTACATAATTGTTTATGAAACAGCAGGGACAAACATCATTACTCCACTAGCATGAGGTGATAAACTATCGAGTCACGAAGCAACGTGCAGTCTCCAAACAAACTGCATATTCGTTATGTATGAAGAAAGAAAATACTCGGTCATGGCCGATAGAATCATTTTCATATGTCCTCCAAAGCACAACTTGACGGTGATGGAGAGAGTAACAGTAACCCAGAGTTTGTAAGCTTAATTTTCTAGGCCTGCATGTAACGTGCTTGTGGAGTAGAGTCATTGAGATTAGGCACCATGGTGATTAGATGGAATGAGATATCTCAGTTTGATCCAAACACGAACACTAAAATGTCTTTGCAAATCAACTCAAGTGTCATGACAACTTGTTTGGATAAGTGTTGAAATTACTTGCTTTTCATCGTGTTTATATTTTCCTCTCCAATCTCTATTTGCTTTTCATCATCAAAAGGAGAAGTACAAGTACGTCCGTCGTTTTACTTAATGTTGACCTTACAATCCTCACCGAGGACAGACTAAAATGACTTTGCAAAGATTTTAAGGTTATATAAGAATTTATTGGAACAATATAAAAGCATAGGCTCCATGGAAGCTAAAACTGTATAGTGAGATATACTCTCAATTACATAATATTACAGTGATTCAGGCAGAAATAAAAGCCCTACTATATGACATTTTAATAACACAAACGTACAGGCAGTACCACATAATTCATTCAGGAAGCCCTCTGTTTTCTAGAAAGAAATATGAAGTGCAATTATTAAGCTATGAAATCTAGCTTCAATAAATATACATCAAACCCATAGTCCTTGTTATTGCGAGAGACAAGACACTGGTAAAATCCACCAAACTGTCACTTAGACGGAAATTTTGTTATATCTGTACTGTACACGTTCAATGTAAAATTGTAAAGATATGAAATCTGACTATCACATTTGTCAGCATTTTCAAATAAAATTGAAAATAAAGAAATATATTTTTAAAGACCTCAATAATTCGTGAAAGGACATGACAATGAATCTAACTATGAGTCAGAGTACAATATCTATGTATAAATGCCAAGGAAGGGTATTCAACTTTTTGTTATAGAAGTCTATTTGCAAGTGAAAATACGGTAACACCGTGTGTGTCTGGACTTCCTTGTTATATACTTCTCATCGAATACATAGTAATCTATTTTTGGAGATAGCTTGTATATTGTATTGTGTATGTCAGCACATCGCTAGGCATAATTGGGTATTGCAGACTGCCGACTACGTGACTCGTGCCACAGCTACCTGTAAAGTTCCATAATGTCTGTCTCATGTGATCTGAAAAATAGTGAGGGTAAACAGCCTAAAGAAGGGATATTGATAAAGGCACAAACACCACCTTTAATCTTGATCTTCTGGGTTTGCAATTTGGTCGATCTTTGAAGGTATGTATACGGTAACAGTAACCTCCAGGTGTACCCTCATTACAAGATGGATAAAGAAATGGTGTTAAAGATACATAAATACTTGTATTCGATTCCTTTTTAGCATCAGGATATCATTAACTGACTGAGGGGGTAAAGCAGAACATTAAATAGGTTATAGCCAACGTTGAAATGGTGCGAATAATCAATTTCTGAGTTGGTCATCATGTCAGAGCGAAGGCAGGCAATTGACATCCATTCACCAGGTTTTCAGACGGTATAGGTCAAACGATGTACCGCCCTAACAGTATGAATAAGCTGTGGGAAAGACTCTATGTTGCCTGTCAGTGTTATGATAGTGTGACTGCAACAGGCATTGTTTGTTTGCGGTAAATAGCCGAACGCTGTAGAATGAGTTGCGTTATTAGAAAAGATTTCTTGACGTACTTCTTATTAGTTAACTTAACTCAGGTCTGTCATTATTCAATATGTAAGCCATATTTAAAAATTTTGCATGTTTGGCTGCAATGTTTAAATAATGCCAGTCAATATATTTTCTTTCGTTGCATAAATTAAGTCAAATATCTGTAAACTCTGTAAGAAAAAGAAAAAGACGAAGAACGGAAGAGGATGACTAAGATATGGCTTGAATGAGAAAAGACGAAACGATTTTAAAGGGCAATTTTCCTTCATTGTATGTAGTTCATTATTATTGTATTATTATTATTATTAGTAGTAGTAGTATTAGTAGTATTGTCAGAAATAGTTATTCGTATAACATATATTTTTGCTTTCTTTTCTTTATGAAAGAAGTGCACAGAATCTACTGGGCAGAAAACTGTACGTGATAAGAATTCCATTTTTCATCAAGAATGACTGCTTGAGCAAAAGTACTTTGTTTTAAAAATGCAATAATTTCTATTTAAACAAATATCGGTTTCTCAAATTATAGAGAATACATTCATATGCTGCGAAGTGTCCTAGCAACATATTTACTATCAACTACGTCGATAAAAAAATTGTTTTCTCTTTATTGGCCGAAGAGTTTTTTTTTTCTCTTTATTGACTAATTGCATTTACCGCTGTGATTACTTGAACTTTCCATTTTCGAATAAGGCTTGATGCGAATTCGATGTTAATTATTTTAATTTCATTACATAAAATGTAGAATCATGTGTATTCTGATATTGCACAATAGTAACACTAAACCTAAAAGTCGCGTTTTTGTTGGAGATATTTAATCTGCTTTCCCAGAGCTGTGGCTATTATCATCGAATTTTCCATCAAAACGACATGGAAGTTGAAACTTGAACCTTACCGAAATTGATTTCCGATAAACATTGGAAACAATTTATTTTATCTAATTCTATCTAGGTTGATCTCTTCCTTTTCACGCTTGCAGCGTCTAGAGATATTTCAACTACCCAGAGACTATAGCCGTCGAAGTAAACCCGAAACAATTTCGATATCTATAAAACAACCCCTACTCCCTTCTTTTAGCCTTATTTAATTTCATCATTATCATAAGTCCTAGTTTATCATATACAACAAATATGTAAAGTGATGTAGGACAAGTGAAAAGAAAGCGAATGCAATTGTTCTTTTCTTAACCGTTTCCTTGCCCTAAATTGGGTTACAAATGTAACACCTATATCATTTTCATGACGGATAGATAATTCCGTAACGCCATAAGCAAACGATAACGAGTGTGGTGAGATTTGTCGCAAAGAAAATGAGGTTACTAATTCAAGCTTTCGTGTGGTCAATCGTCAAGGCCTTAGCTTAACTGTTGGAGAGAGTTAATCAGGCCTAATAGATATCAGTACATTTACATGACACAATGGACCAAGCATTAGATACTCAAAAAAGCATCATAAGCTACCGAGGCGATGTCAGATGCATTCAATCAGATAAATATATGAATTATTACGTTCACAATATACCAATGCAGGAGATTCTCCATCAAAGGAAAACGTCCGAATTTTAGTCCTAATTTAGTCCGTAAATGCAAAAGATATTTATCGATCGCAAAAATTTGGTTCGCCGCCAATGGTATTGAAAGTATAATACGTAATACTTCCTAAAAAATAAAGACAAAGGTAGATTTCGACACTGGATCTTGACGCCTGTGAAAATCCTCCAGATAAAGACAAAAGTAGATTGCGACACAAGTCTAATTGAGTGATCTGGCTCTAGAAAATGGCTTCCAATTTTCTTCTTGCCCCATCATAAAATACATTAATAAATCTATATTACTGCCCTTATAGTCTTCTTATATATATATATATATATATATATATATATATATATATATATATATATAGAGAGAGAGAGAGAGAGAGAGAGAGAGAGAGAGAGAGAGAGAGAGAGAGAGAGAGAGACTGATGAACTTTGGCAGTCGAATAAAATAAGAAAGAAGTTCAGGATGTGCACACTATAAGTATCTAATTTTGAGCAAGCTTCACTTTGATTGGACTTGAGGTATATAGATATTATGAGAAACTGAAAATCAACGGTTGTTTTGTGCATTGACAAAGTAGTCACATACGGACATTGGCAGAGTATGCATACAAGACACTACTCTTTAGAAACGATATGTTACGAAATGTCTGTGTCTGGGTCAGTGTTACACGTAATAATTCAAATTTCAAATTGCTTTAGACTTTTTAGAATTTTCCAATTTTTTTTTCTTCAAAATTCAAAATTTCTAAGTTTTCAACGTTTACATTTTTTTTATATATCAAAATTGTATATTTTCAACTTAAGAATTTTTAGATTTTTGTTCAAAATTCAAAATTTCAAATCATAGAAATGTTTACACTTGAAAATAATTCTTCAAATCTAGAAATTTTAGATATTTGGAAGTTATACTTTTTGAACTTTTACTTTTTAGATTTTTTTAAAGATAAAGTCCAAGAATTCAAATGTGTCAAGTATATTGTCTCGTTTTTATTTAGACCGAGTGTGTCAATTGGATTTTTCCTCTATCCGATTTCATATACTCCGTTAAATTTTGAAACATTTAAGAAATGCTATATTTTGGCCTTAGCAGTAGGAAGCAAACGGAAATTCAGGACAACTAGTGCGATTGAAATAGTAAGAACTTTTTTGGCGTACACTGTACCCACGCACAACAAATTTAAAAAAATTGATTGACTCATTAATTAAAATGTCATAACTCACATCAGCCCCCTACTCATTGCTACTGCATATAGCAACTCAGAAAACACTTTCATAGTTGGACCACTTTCCTTACTATTGAATAAAACGACACACACAAACACACATACACAGACACATCATCGTCATTATCATCGCTGGACCACTTTCATTACTAATGGATTTTCAGTCAGGTGGTCAAGAAATTGTATCAGTAGCTTCATATACATTACTAATGAAATACTGCCATATATCTTGATATTAAAACCTTGCTACTGTATTAAACGGAATTGATAAAATGCTACACTTAAAGTGCTTCAAAAACATTAAACGAGATTCAACGTGGAAATACTCGATACAAACGATACGACTTGATTAGGGAAGATCAAAAGCCTAATTTTGCGTGCCGAAAGAATATGATTACACATTTATGACTATATGTGGTAGGACCATTAAACACAAATGTTTCCACCAGCATTGTAAACAAATTTAAACAAAACTTTGAACAGGCAAATGAAGTATACATTCAAAACAGGTTAGAAAGAATAATGTCCAAAATTAAAGAGAAATAGGCCACTCTTGTCAGCCAACCGAAACAAACGAGTAAACTGCACACTGAGAGCAAATGTGTGCTAGTTTATGATCCGATTTAAGGTAATTACTGACAGAATAATTAAAATGTCAGCTATCCTCATTTACTTAAATAATAGTAATACCTCTCTCTCTCTCTCTCTCTCTCTCTCTCTCTCTCTCTCTCTCTCTCTCTCTCTCTCTCTCTCAACCAATGAAAGCATGTATCTCTTTCAGTCCTGATTGCGTAGGATGTTGCTATGATGCCAGCTGATACAATTGCGATTTTGTCCAAATTTGTACAGATGATGTACATTGCTTTGTGCAAGATATCAAATAGATATCAAATAGAATCATTCTACTATATGGATTATATACTATTTGAAGTCCATACAAATTAAATAGTTACGTGGGTACGAAAAAAAGATAGATATTGGAAATTTGTCATACGTTTTAGCAAATTGTCCACCTACATAAAGCCTCTTCGCTGTGGGTAGTGCATAGGAAAGCAACTTCCTACCACATCCTGGGGCTAATAGTAGCGCTCTTTCCTACACGATATTAATTTGTCCTGAATTCGGATTTTTGTGTTGCTACTTTCACGCGGCTCTATATGAAAGTCAATCGTCACAAGCCACGGGTGATAATCCGCTACGCTCCTTTCTCACTCGAGGCTGCCTGTGCTGCGATTTCCTCGTTTTTCATGAGTACGCATAAACAAAATACATCATCAACAACAGAATGCAACAATCTCCTACACACCAATGCCAGTGCCCGTTTTATCAATCGATAAGCGACTGTGCTTGGAAGATAAACTTTGACTGACTCATTCGAATAGTGTAAAAAGTCATGTTGCGTCACAAGGGCGGGTTAACTTTACTTGCGGTTGCAGTGATTGCTTAAGCAGGTTTATGCATATTCATGTGAAACAAGGAAGTCTCCGCACAGGCAGCCACAGGTGATAAAGGAGCGTAACGGATTATCGCCCGTGGCTTGCGACAATGTATGCAAGTCATGAGACAAACTCCTTTCGGGCGCCTTTCTGGCTGACCTGAGCTGCTTCATTCGCTCGTTTAGCCGTTTGTTTGTTTACCATTGTGTCACTAGGCTCCCAGTGCATGTATTTTGCACAAGACCTGCTCCTCTCTAATGTCATTCTGATAATTAGGTTGCTTCATTAAGCGCTTATTAATTGTATCAGCTGTCAATGCATTGTGTGCCTGTCTGTCTGTTTGTGTTTCAGTATTTTGATGTTACGAATACTGGCTATATGTGAATAGCCCCTCTTTGTTATGTGTAATAATTAATTGTCTTATTAATTTTCCATAGAACGTTCTAGGAATGTTTGTGGCCAGTGTTTTCTGTTTCAAAGTAACGTATCGACGAGTTCTTTAGCATCTCTCCGAACAGTACAATAGTAAGGAAAGTGGTCCAGTAATAAGGTCTAGGGACATGGGGTGTTATTTTGTTTTTCACAAAAGTAGTAATCTCCTGGTGTTTTGTTTGATTGTTTTCTGTTTGTTTTTCTGCAGTAGCTTAGAAGGCAGTCTGTTGTTTTCAGTTTTTCACATAGAAGTAAGGAAGTGGTCCAATTTTCTTTCTCACAATAATAAGGAAAGTGGTCTGGTCGATGTGGAACGAAATGGATCGAGGACAGATAGGGCAGAAGCTACATGTAGGTAGAAGTGACATGCACTGCTTTACATGCTCCATTAAATATTTTCATTCGCATTTATATGTTACCACTGTTGAGTGTATTGTCATGAAATCTGATGCATGGATTCATCTTTGTCAGTTATATAAGCACCCATAAAAAGTAAAGTGTGGTTGTAATTATCTTCTTTTCTTGCTAAACTGACTAAGCAAAGTTTGTACATTATAAGCAAAGTTTGTATATTATGTACTGACGAATCAGGCGAGACCTACTATCTTTAGAATTTCCTGTTGTTTCATTCTTAGCTCAGATTTTCAAAGTATGAGCCTATTATTCAATCGCGATCTCCTTTGTTAATTTTCATAAGTAGTCTACTAATATTGTTCTTATTGGTTGTATAGAATGCATTCGTCTCTTAATTTTATGCAAGCGGGGAAAAAAAACGAAGTTACATGGCTACCAAAATGACCTCTCAAGTTGGCTTTTTAGTTCAATTAGGGGCTTAACTCTGTACAAAGATATTGCAGTGCATGCGCCAGGCAAATTGTAGTATTGCAGAAATATCTCGCTCTCGTATTCAATGCACAGTGCATGCACACCTCCATACTTATTTATCTGGTGGACCAATTGATAATTACTATTCCAATCAAAAAGTCAAACGGACAGGCCATGTTGGTCTAGCCATGAAACCATATTCACCGGGGATTGACGCGAAATAACGCTATAATTACAACAGCTACGCCCTACGCGCGGAATACTCTCCGAACTGAATGATCCTATTGAAAATATCCTTTGTATTGTTTTAATATGACGGAATAAATTATGCCCTTGATGTATATAGTACCTGACACCGTCTGCAAATGGATGCAAGTACAAGTAGCAAAGTTTGGAACGTGCATTTAAAGAAGATGGAAGACTATGAAGAGATCCCAGTAGTTTCGACATGCAAAACTTATACATAGAATAGAAGAGTGGAAATATCCAAGTGACATGTTGGGTGTAAATGAAAATTAGAAAATAAGCTCGCTACATTTTAAGTTTTGGAATTTTAGTAAAAAATCTAAAAGCGAAAGTTCAGAAAAGTCATACCTCCAAATATCTAACATTTTTTTTAATTTTTTAAAATCTATTCAAGCATATAAACTTCTAAAATGTGCAAATTTAGAAGAAAACAAATGAAACCATGAAGATTCTAAAAATCTACAACTCCAACAAAATTTGAGATTTAAACTATTAAGTGTTACACGGACGTCTCTGCGTGATAAATTTCTTAAACCCTATATTGTGAGCTTCAATTTTAATTTCACGCGCATTTTCTTCAGGCAAGTGTATAATTTCCAATTTCGTCAAAGTATTTTTAAATTATGTAATATATTATGTATTGTAAATAATTTTCGATTTTAATCATGACATAGGGCATACTGTATTGTATACAATCGCAGAATTATTTTGTTAATTTTTATATCACACAGTAAACAACGTATCAAAAAATGTAAAAGCTTAGAAAGTAAGAAAAAGTAAAGAAAGAAATAAAGGAGAAAGAAAGAAACGACGACGGTTATAAAGATATCCTATTCTGTGGCTTCATGCTGAATATAGGGAATGACATTTTCCAATGTTGGAGTTTATTGATCGAGATCAGTCAATAAAGAAACATATGTATCAAAGACACATCTATCTGTACCTGTTCGAGTTTCAGTTTTCTACAAATGAGCTGTGTTGTAAGAGATCTTATCCATATGCTAATTGTTGTTCCAGGCGGGGATTAGCAAAGAGGATCAATATGAAAAAGAAGGAAAGGCAACTGTCATTGGAATATCATCATACAACTCTCTGGACAGCAGAGATATTTTGATATGCCGTTTATGAGCATCTTTATGACCCCCATTATTGATTCATAAAAAAAGTGCATGGTAATGCGAAAAATCATTAAATTAACCATATAATCCTTATGCAATCAAGTGAAGAAACGACATCACGTCGATCACAAGCAATAACTTCACTTATTTAATAAACAGGTTTAACATTTAACATCAGAAACTATGTCTCCTTAGTTTTTATTGCTGCAAGTATTTAGTAAATGTTGGTTTGATAGACACCAAAACCGACAATATTCTGTCCGGGATAGAAGAAAAGGGGAACAATGTGTGGCTATATCTGTACCACAACAGGGACTAATGAAGGTCAAGAAATGACCATTGACAATTTTGGGAACATTTGAATATAATTAGGGTCAATGGCGCCATCCGAAAAATACATAATTCACAAGGGCACTGACAGAATGATTGAGATATACAGATGGATAGACGGGCAAACAAATAAACAGATAATTAGCAGGTTTGGGTTGTTTTTGTGTGTTTACGGCAAAAACACCACTTTCAAAATTATACCGTGCTGATGCAGTTGCCTTGCTCAAGGAAAAACCAATGTGGCTGACCCGGACTGATCTAATGGTGGGAATCGAGCCTGCACCCTATTGGTCACGAGTTCAAATCGGCTCGTAAGTATTTAATAATCTGTACACAGCAAACATGTCGTTATAGAAACAGTGAGGGCAGGCAAATATTTTAATTTAACTTCACGGAGTCTTGCAAGGATTATTGCTGACAATTTTTAGTCGTCGCGTTTTTTAAAATTAATAATAGCCATATGCCACGGGATCTAAGACATTCAACAAACATGAAAGGACTACACACTGACACACACACACACACACACACACACACACACACACGCGCGCGCGCGCGCGCGCGTTGTTTTGAGGGAGAAGAGGAATCTGTCTCAACGTTATAGATACATGCTATTAAAATCGGTTGGCACATGTAAAGGTACTGGCAGCTGGTAAACCTGTCTATTTCTATTATCACGGCCATTAATGGTGTTTTTAATATACCGAAGAAGCATTTGAAGCTCAGAAGGGTTTGTGAAAGATGGGTCCCATCTTTGATGACAGCTGATCAAAAACAGATTCGGTTTGAAATTGCCAAACAGCTACTCGCTAAACATGAAAAGAGTGACCGCAGACGTTTGAATGAGAGAGCCACATGTGATAAAACATGAATTGACTTTTTTGAATCCGACTCAAGAAAAGATAATAAAGTCTGGATCGGAGAAAACGAGCAGCGACCACAAATCGTTCGACGTAGCCGGACTGTCAAGAGAGTTTAATACGCATTGTTTTTCTATCCAAAAGGCCAGCCTGACTCTGAGAGTGTCACTGGATATTGTTTGTGCCTCCAAAGTGTTACCAAAAGTTGTGAAACACTACCGAACCACCGGTCCGCGCACCCGTACCTGAGGCATCCATCTACTCCATGACAACGCATAAATCCGCTGTCGTCGTTTGCCACATCCTCCATTCAGCGCTGATTTTGCTCCAGGTGATTTTTGACTGAATCCTGTTCTCCAAGAATCGCTGACGAGCAGACGATTCGAAAGCCGCCTATCGGTTGTAAGTGCAGTTTTCCAGTATGTGAAAAACATACCAAAAGGTGAATACACAATGGCATTTAACAACTGGATAATCAGACTGAGAAAGTCTATAGAGGTGCATGGTGAGTACTTTGTGGGGATGCACTGATGTACTGTTCATTAATGAAGAACTTTGTTGTACATCGCGTTAATATTCAGAACTATTCAAATACCTATCGTAAAAAATTTTTTTTATAAAAATCTGTACGACGTTATGTATCGTGCGGATGTGGTGATAGTCTTGAGCCCCAATATAAAACGTGGAAATGTAAGCCTTCTATGGGAAATTCGGAACGGAAACATGAGGAAATGGGAGACCATTATCCATTCCTGCTAATAAACTGGTTCAAATTTCATTCAGTATCCATCCTTATCACAGGATGTCAATTCTGTTAACCTCATATAGTTCTGAGCCGCAGAAACATTATGATGAACTTAACAGTAAGTAAATACATCATTTCGGAGGAGTTATTTCTGTAACATTAACGGTTCAAAGACATCATGTTTTACTTATTTGGCCACTCAAGAGTATATTGATCAGAATCAGAATCCAGATTTTGAAAACAATGAAATATATACGGTCTATCTGTACTCAAGGAACTCTACAATTGTCAGAAATAAGTTACGATGCACGAGATCTAAGTTATTTGATACCCTTATTCCATATAGAAATGAGTGCTAAAAATAATTGATATGAAATGGAGTTAGCTCATTCGTCAGTAGTACGCCATTCGCACGATTTGTAAGAGACAGCAATATATTGATAACCAGTGTTTCTGTTTTCTGCTTTTTCAAACTGGACATTTTTCGGTCAGATATTGATAATGACATATGTTCTTGTCTTTGACAGACGATAATGAGATGTCATTCTGGGCGCGAGAAAAGCACTCGTTCTGTCGTCATGGACGGTTCAAATTTGCCTTACAAATTTTTTTTTCTTCAAAAATTCCCGTTGCTTTCCCTATTCTCTCTCTCTCTTTCTCTCTCTCTCTCTCTCTCTCTCTCTCTCTCTCTCTCTCTCTCTCTCTTTCTCTCTCTCTCTCTCTCTCTCTCTCTCTCTCTCTCTCTCTCTCTCATACCGTAAGGGACAACGCTACGTGGCAATCTGTGGAGTGAGAGAGAAAAAGAATTTAAGCTGGATGAAAACCTTGAACTTGAACTTACACCAAGTAACCTAGAGAACCCCGAGTCCTGATAATGATACATGTACACTTTCCATGGAATACACGATACCAATGATACAAAGTTGCAATAGTTGCGTTTTCTTTCTTTCATGTTACAACCAATTCATATTTTTTAAAAATACAGTTCATGGTGCAACATATCGTCATGTCATAAAAACAAAAGTTCATGTACAACATATTTATATTTCATAAAACATAGTTCATGGTTCGAGAAATGTACATTTTAACAATTGCAAGTTCATGTTATAACCAATTCACCTTTGAAAAAAAAAACACTTCATGTACATCATATGTACATTTCATTAAAACAACAATCATGCTTTTTCTTTCATGGTGCAATCAATGTACATTTTTTTTTTAAAAATCACAAAGTTCATGTTTTTCTTTCTTTGTCTTCCTTTCATCGGTCACACACTATTTTTTTGTTTTTTGTTTGCATGGTCAGCTACTATTGTTTTTTTTTTGTTTTTTTTTTCATCGTCAGCTACCTCTTGTGTCCAAGGGTCGAATCCAAGACTTTTCCAGTTGCTTACATCATTCCAGTCGTAAGCCTGTTGGTGTATCCAACATGCTATACAGACCTATTTGTAGGCATGAAGAGTATATCAAGTGCAACGATTGTCTTCTTCACTTGGAGGTGAAACGTGTGTCATGTGAATAGTTGTTTTTCCATTGGTGATGTCAAACTCTTCTCTCATTTGTTGTGCGTATCGAATTTTGTCCAAGAGTTTGGAAGAAGTTAACTCTGAAGGTGTACTAAACCCGAGCCACACAAGATATTTCAAACCGATATGAGACATCGATAGACTCAAACGATCTTGATCTTTGACTTGACAATGTTGCTTCAGTTCCTTTAACAATGAGTCAAACAAGTCCGTAATGAAACCTGCTGCTTTCTCTGCTGGAACCTCAGAGCGGTTGTTCTCAATATTTTGGAAGTCACTTTGTTGGTGATTTGGATGTGAAAATAATCTTAGGGACTACTGAATCATTTACCAGCGTAGACGAGCTTTGCTCTGACGATATTGTGGAGGAAGAGGTAGATAGTGTTGGATATGGGTCTTTTTTCTGTGTGAAATTCATCACTCTATGTTGGCGTTTGTATTCGCAATGAAGTGTTTGTCTTGAATCTTTCCCCTTTTTATACTGAAGCTCAGCGTGTCCGTACGGTAACGTGTTGTGGTCGCACTCGTTTCTGATAGACAATTAGATAGACTTTTTTTAAAGGTCGACTGACAATTTGGTGGTTTTGCAAACAATTTGGTGTGGATCCAATGTTTTCACGCGAAAGTCTTGATCTTGTACGGACTGTAAAGCTTCTTTCGAGAGATCAAAGTTGACTACTTGACTCGATCGATAGTTGAGTGTCAGCCCTTTGACTTGGTATGCACTTGTCTCTGTCGGTCTCTGTATTGGTACTCGTAATTTGTGTGGCCACCGCTAGCAAAACTTACAATATTGTCTTATGGGTGCTCGTCCGTCCATGCGCCTAAACGGCCCCTTTCAATGGCTGGGTGATGGCTATGAGGGCGATGGATGTACATACAACTGTCGGTGTCAAAGCAAAGGACTTTATCTCCTAAAAGTTCTAAGACAGAATACAATTTTAAATGGGCTTTGACTATCACGAACGCTGCAATGATGACATTTTCAAACTCGTCGGGGTACAAACTCTGTCGCTTCTTTGTAATTTACCAAGATCAAATCTTCACGGAGGATTTCCACGTGTTTCATGAGTTTTCCTTTGTCGTCCACAAGTTGAAAGTAGCTACTTGTAACTGCCATGTATTCCGTCTTTGGTAATATTGGACGTAGTGCCAATTTTCCCCACAGGCAATTTAACATGACTTTAGCAAACGATCGTCTTCCTTCGTTCTTTTCCGTGTGTTCCAAAGTGATGCCTTCTAAGGATCCGTACCGTTCTTTGAATGTGAATTGGCTTGTGGAGTCTGACACAAAGATGGATAGCCACTAGCTTCTTGTTTCAATTTTATAAATTCGTTGACGTAACCTGAGATCATTCCTGGACTCGATTCGTCGTTCTTTCGGCATTGTTCCGTGGTAGGAAAGTTCCAAACGTCGTATACTTTCAACAAGTGGTATCCACGATCCAAAACATGAAACAATTTGACACTCACCCAATTCCTGTTAAAGCGCGTTCTTCATCCCTGTGGCAACAATGTTGGTTTTGATTACATGTTTCAGCAAACGTACGTCATAAAGAAAACATCCGTTTTCCTTGGCAATGATATTGTAAGATAGGATGGTACAAGTGGGTTGGGGGGTAAGACTTTGCATTTGATCAACCCTGCGTATTGACCAATGTGTTCCACGCATTTCAGGGTGATCGGTAGGAAATTGAGCATATTTGCACACCCAAGGATACAGAGATTGTATTTGATTTATTTTCCTTGAGATTCGTCCACGTCGTACAGCAAGCGTGTTGCATTGGTTCGTCCTATAAACTAACTGTCGCATAGATTCAAAGGTTAGATGTCTACCACGTCAGAACTTTCAGCAATGCATCTAAATTCTGGATCGGTTTTGAAACGTCGATCGTAATCGTATTCCACATTTCTATCACTTGGTATCTTTGACTTTCTAACCTCTGGCGTCGTTAGTATGTTCACTCGTACAACTCTTCCACGGTACACTCTGAGAAAGGACTTTTCATATTTCGTTGAGGAAAACAAGTAAGGCAAAACATCCCTGGAATTCGTAGACGATCTGTGGGTTTTATAAATCCCAGCTATCTACAGTAAGACTTCCAATTTTCTTTTCTCCACCTTTTCTAGCATGTTGTATCCATTTGTCTTCACTTTCACACAAGTAATGCAGCCAGCCCAAAGCTTTGGAGGAGTATCGACGGCTGACCGAGAGGTAAGATTACCGGGGTATGATGGCTAGTTTGTTCTCAGGCATAAATTTCTTTCGATAGACTAATCCACACGCTGTGGCGATGGTAGAAGCTTCCTTCAAAGGATCGATACCTCCATGATCCAAAAATAATTGTCGAAATTTTCCACAACACCGTCGTAAAATTTCCACATCAGATCAGCAATATTTCAACATTTCTTCTTGAAAGCCAAACGGGTTTGAAGAGTGAATTTGGTACCAAGCGTAGAATGCTTCTCGTTGTTCTGTGTGCATTTCATCGGGGTCGTAATAGCGAACGTCAAGCAAATGGGGGAGCACAATGTGTTGATTAACTTCGATATTGAAAAGTGTGAAAAGAACCTTTGGCCTTTTCTGTCATTCCGAACGTTTTAGGCATTCTTCTCAAATGCATGGTCAAAAAACTCATGTGGGGTCCCCGAAAGATTTGTATCGTCCTCCTGCCAATCTCTTGAGTACATTAAAAGTAAAAAAATATAGAATCCACTTGTTTCCTTTTGTTCTTGTGCTGATCTTCCTTGAAGTCTTCCTCCAGTTCATTCTCATATTCTTGAATGTAACACTGATGCTCGAAGTCCACGATTTGGTCACCAAAACGGCATATTTTCTTTCCTGGACAAACGTGTGTCTTTGGATTATTGGTTCGAATAAGATTTCCACAAGTGGAGAACAATCTCAATAATTCGCAAGCACTTTTCTTTTGTTGTTGAACTTGTTTCATGCGATGTTGTTCGTAGCAAGATTGACTGACAAATGTTTGGTTTCAAGAAGAGCAACGATTTCGGTCTTTTCTTCATGAATGCATGGTTTGGATGTTAAACACCGACGACATCTCTCTCTGCAATGAATGTGTTGGTCCCGGTGGCTAAAACCCTGGTCAAATTTCTCACAATAATGCGCGTATCAGAGAAATCCTGTGATACTGGTAATAACGTAGAAATGTTCTTGATGATGATACACATGAATATATTTTCCATCTGGGAAATCTGGTCCTCGAACCACGAGAGTTCGGCGAACGACTTGAGGATATACTTTCAACGTATAACGACGAGCCAACACGTCTTGAAGTTTTATGCATTTCAGGAATGCCACACACTTTCTCTTTTGAAATGCGGGCTTGCTGTAGAAGGTGTTCTGCTTCTCTTCGTTGTTTTTGGTTCTGTTTCTGTCAGCTTTTTAAATGCTCTTCCATGCTCTTTTCCATTCTGCGGTATCATTCTTCTCGGCATACCTTCGGCCCACGACAATGGCATGGGCTAAACACATTTGATCTTGTGAATTGTTAATTTGGACGATACTGCGTTTGGTAGTGCGAATTCGTCCACCAATAACACTTTTCTGCGTGGTCGACTACCTCTGGGAGGTTAAACGTGTGTCATGTGAAGAGTGGCTTTTCCATCGCTGTTGTTAAACTCGTCGTTGGATTGTTGGACGTGTTGAATTTTTTCAATGACTTCGGACGGTATTAATTCTGCCGGTGAACTAAACTCGATCCATACAGGAAACTTCAAACTGTTGAGAGTAATGTAGAGTTTCCAACGATAGTCATCGTTAGCTTGGCATTGTCGTTTCAATGTCTTTAACAATGAATCTCACAAATCGGTAATGAAAGCTGCCGCTTTCTCCGGTGGCACATGAGACTTGAACTCTTTTAAATTTCACAGTGAAGATGTAAGCCGTGGTTCTAAATTTTCTGGAAGTCACTTTTTGTGTCTCTCGAATGTGATAATAATCTTCAGGAGCTACTGAACGATTTTTTTGTTGTTGCGTGGATCCTGACCCTCTTCGTCATGTGGCAGAGGATGTAGAGGGTACTGGTTCAGGCTCACTCATGTCATCTTCGAAATCACTGGCATGCACTTATGCTAACACTTCAATTAGCGTATGAGGCAACACCGAAAGTCGTCGTCGTCACTTGGCTTCTTCTTTTGATTTCTCGCTAGAATAGTGTGACCGTTTCATCTTGATTGTTGATTCAGGTACGATTTAACTAAGTTACTTCTCTCTATATACTCCAGTCTCTACTTATGTTTGTGATAATGACTTGCTATACTTACAATTTGCCAAAGTCGAAATGTCTACGTGCAATAAGAAGCTATGGGACTTTAGTTTTGAAACTCCCTCAGATTACCATCTTTACATTTGTCACGAGAAAAATGTCTACTCGATGTTTGCTGTTTCAAAAACACACATACTTACAACTTTACCAGAAATCTTAGCTGCATACAAGCCCCCAAATTCACTAGTTTGAAAAACTGCAACAAAATATTGTAGCCCTTCTCTCCACCTATGCGTATGTGTGTATGTCAAAATGACTGAGTGACAAAACCAAAATGTGTCAGTTTCAAAACGCGAACTAATAATGTTACAGTTCAATATTTAGCATGGCGAGAAAAATGTTACAATACACGAATTCTTAACATGATTGCAAATTCACTATAGTCTGGCTGCACTGCAATCGTAAAAAACCCAGTTCATATGCATTATTTTGTCACACTGCCTGTCTTGAATCTAGAACAAAACACTTCATCACTCATTATAAGTGATTTCATTGGCTAACAAACATTTTTACCACCTTAGATTCGAATCGGCTTCAGTTGCAATTCTCACAGTGAGAAAATTAGATGTGTTTTTCTGCTCCTGACCGTTAGTCGCTTAAAAACAAACACACCAAAAACACCAAGGAATGTTTGGATGTAATTTCTTTTCAGAAACTTAGATCTAGGTTTTTGGAAAGAAGGATTATGTCTCCAAGTCAATCTTGTGATATTTTACAAAAAGGTGGATATTTGCTATCGATGTGAATTTTTTTAAATGGGATGTGTGTTCTTGAAAATATACCAGAATAAAAACGTAAGTGTCTTGATATTTTTGAAAGTAGGAATAAAATCTGCTCTCTCTCTCTCTCTCTCTCTCTCTCTCTCTCTCTCTCTCTCTCTCTCTCTCTCTCTCTCTCTCTCTGGCTTAATGTTATTTCTCTCACACACAAAAACAACACACACACACACGCACACCCACACTTAGGTTTCTTATAAAATTATTTAGATTGAAATCATAATGGTATCTGCTCCCGTTTTAAGATACCTCTCAAACATCTGAAAGTAGTCACAATGGACACGTGAAATGTTACTTTGGTTTTGTAATTTTTTTAAAAAAACTTGCACCCCGAAAAAATTGAACGATTTTTCTTCAATGGATAAATTTCATCGACTATATACAATTTTGAGCTTTGTTGTGCTTGTGCCTGTAAGATATCTTAGCTTTGTGTATGGGCACTCCTATTTTGGCACTACAATGTGTCACGAGAAAAATTTCTAACATTAGATGTTCCGTTTTCCGAAAGAAAGAAAAAACAGAAGCACTCAGCTTTACAGTGTGAGAAAAATTTGAGTATGATCCGTCCTATTCTGCACTCTCATTCTTGAGCCAACACATATGTTTAGGAGAAATAGATTAAGTAAAAATGCAACAACGTATGCCCTATTTTCAGTCAGTTGTATTCAGACTGCTGATAGAACAAGAAATGTTTTTTTACTGTTCTCTCGTTTATGGTTTAGGGAATTTTTTAACATTTTTTGTAGTCTCAAAGCATGTGAAGCAAAACATGACATATCTTAAATTTGTAGGGCATACAGCAAATGTTACTGCAGTCATTCGACAATAAATATAACACTCCCTTTTTTAAACTGATGAATGAAACAAAATTTGACAATGAACATTTCTAACATAGAATTTATCCTTGTCCTCAGAAACTCATAAAAAGGGTAACCTAATGTTGATTTCTCATTGTCCTATAATACCTCAAAATAATAGAACAAATGGCGTCCCACTTTTCTGTCTTTACTATCATCTATGTACCTCTCTCTCTCTCTCTCTCTCTCTCTCTCTCTCTCTCTCTCTCATAATGTTAATTCCCAGTCTCTCCCTACGGCGTAATGTTAATTCCATCTCTTTCAAAATCGCTCTCATCATGAAAAAATGATAATAATAATAATAATAACAAGAAGAAGAAGAAGAAGAATGACTCTCTCTCTCTTAAAAGCTCTCTCGTTCTCATCGTGAAATAATAATAATGTATGTATGGTCTGTAGCCACCTCGTCTTTAAACACTCATAAAAGCGTAACCTTCTCTCTGTTTCACACACACACACACACACACACACACACACACACACACACAGAGGCACAGACACACGTGAACTTCCTATAGAATGATTTATATTTAAACTATAATGGTATCTGTTTCCACTGTCATCTAACACTCTAAAAAATTTTCGTAGCAAAATGTGTACTTGAAATAGAAGGCTGCTTGGCGATACATAGGTATTATTTTGACTGCATCGCTTAAGCCAAACCATAGGTTTTGGGAAAACAAAATGTACTGCGTTCATTGTGTGCACTATGCTCACATTAGCTAAAGATTCTACTCATGTGACTAGGTCAATCAGTAAGAAACGACCTGTGCGAGACACAGTAAACTTTAGCTACTACTCGCTTTTATTACTTAAATGTATTGAAATTAACGTTCATCTTTATTATTGTGAAAGAATGTTCAAGTGATGCTACTTCCTGTGCACTATGCTCGCAGCAGAAGGTCAAAATAGTCCACGAGTCAGGATAAAGGTCAATAGAATAGTGATTTTATGAACATTATGGTTATATATTTTCTTTAGCTCAGAAACGTAATGTGCATCGATGGCAAAATGATACTGTACTAAATGATTGGAGCTCTAATCTTACGTTACAGCGTTGTCAACCTTGCCAATTTTTGTATGTTTGTATGTTTGTGTATGTCTCTGTCTATGTTTACAACTAAAACTTAAAAAAACCTTACCCCTCTCTTATGTGTGATTGCATAGTATGTTTGTGTGAGGGTATAGTAGTGTGTCCATGAACACTCCTACCCTTGCCTACTTGTGTGTGATTGCATAGTATGGTTGTGTGAGGGTATAGGTGGGTATAAACACTAATACCTTTATGCGATAGTATGTTTGTATGTATGTAAGTATAGCGTGTGTATCAACAATCCTACCCTTTTTGTTGGATAGTGTGTTTGTATGTATAAAAGTATAGCGCGTCTATAAACACTCCTACCCTTGTGTGATAGTACAGTATGTTTGTGTGAGGGTATAGGGTGTGTGTAAAATCTCCTACCCTTTTCGTTAGAGTGTAGGGGTGAGTGTCGGATTGTATATCAACAAATTTTAACATTACATTTCCCATACAGCTCTATAAATTTTTCAACATGGAGACGGTCTCTAACAATCCTCAAGTTTATATAGGAGTTCCCGTTTGACTCTCAATTGCCATCCACATGTTAAACTTATGGATATGTTTGTGTGCTTGTGTATAACTTTGTCTTCAACAAAAACTAAAACGTAGAACCCCTTACCCCTTCTCTTGTGATAGTATGTGTGCGTGTGGGTGGGTGGGGGGTATAGTAGTGTGTCTATAAATAATTCCTACCCTTGGGTGTGAAAGTATGTTTGTGTGTATGTAAGTGTAGGGTGTATGTATAAATACTACTATCCTATTCGTTAGAGTGTAGGGGAGTGTGTTTGGATTGTAATTTTAAAAAAAACCGGTGCTGGATAGTATATGTGGTGTGTTGGGTTGTAATAAATAAGCAGTTGCTGGATAGTATATGTGGTGTGTCGGATTGTAATCAAAAACTTTAAACATTACAATTCCTGTTGTTCCCCAAGTGCCTCCCGAATGTTAACCTATCGCGTAATGTTAATTCCCGTTAGACCCAAAGAGTTAAATAATGTATAGGGAAAAACGTGGATTTAACATTGGGAAGGATTTCCCATTGTACCCCCAAGTACCTCCCACAAGTTTACCTACGGCGTAATGTTAATTCCTCTTATGCCCCATAGTGCCTCCTGCATGTTAACTGACGGACAATTTTAACATAGTATTTCCCGTACGTACCAAGAGTGACTCATATTGAGTGTCACAGGATGAAGCCGGGTTGGGACTGGATTAGTGAAGACACCGAAAGCAACTGCGTTAATAAGATGTTTATTTATAAACGCAATTTAAAGATGAACAAATCTGACACCATTATAACAAAAAGATAAGGAAAATTATAAAGTTCCCAACATGGAACTATCAACAACAAGTAACTCAACGAGAAAAATCAAAGATGAATTTAACGAATGGAATTTTAAACAAACGTGAATAGCATCCTATCACCAATCGACAAATAAGAGTATATGATTTACACCCCAATATAAACAAGGTCTTATTAAGTACCAAGGGTGACCAAAGCATGTGATTTATGCGCTTATCAATATGATACTCATCAATTTATCAATTCATCAAGCGATGTTGGAATATGTATGAATTTATGAATATGTCGTTCATATAACGAAAATGAAATGGGAATGCATGAAATTATGAATCTATCACACATATAGCGACATTAAAATGGGAATGAATGTAATCTTGCACAGATAGCAATATTGAGATAACAGGAATGAATGTAATTTTGCACAGATAGCAATATTGAGATAACATTAAAATGGAACACGCAATAAATATAACTATCGTGGCGCCCGTTTGACGACCAAGATGTATCTACGGTTCCACCCGCTCTAGTCCATGGTCAAGGAGCCACCACGCATGGTCCACCCCTCCCAGTCTGTTGAAGGATCCCTCGAGAGCCTTCACATTAACACAGAACCGTTGCTCGAGAAGCCTTGGTCCCTCGCATCGAGAAAACCAGTACACTCTTCCGAAACAACGTCACCAGACACAGCGTACACGTCACACGAAACCACACAGAGTTCTGTGACTTCACACCACCAAACCATACATAAGGAACAGCTCTACAGCTGAAGTTTTGCTCCCGTAAAGAGGTAAGCTTTCTGACAAGACTCGTCGTAGTGTAATTTGTTTATAGAGAATTCGCCCTATATGTACTCTAGCTGTGACAGATATGCGCAGCAGCTAGGTACGTAAGTTTTCACTGCAGGCAATTTGCACGTGCAGCATGGGGTGAATCGCGCTCAGTATTTCAAAATAACTAGAGCCGAAAAAATAAACAACCCCCGAGTAACGCTCTAGTCGGAAACGAAACCCGAATACATTTTTTGACCACATATACATATTGATATAAACCATACAATTCCGTGACATTGAGGTCAACTCTAGCAATGTTACAATGTAAACCCATTTGAGGTTAGCCACTTCTAAAACCTTTACCATTTACCATCAATGTTATTCCTATGGACCACTTTAACAAAGGATTTCCTGTTGTGCCCAATACCGTAGTTTAATGTAAACCTATAAACCTATGGGCAAATAGATAGTAATGCCCTTTGTGTCCCAATAGCCATATACAAGTACATATACATATATATATATATATATATATATATATATATATATATATATATATGTATGTATGTATGTATGTATGTATACACGCACTCAGAAACATAGAAAGAAAGAAAGAGAAGACAACCCGCAATTAATTGCCTATACGATTCATTTGTTTTCTTCTAGACAGTTTTGATTCAATTTTTTTCTTGAAATAAAAAGAGTAGGACTTTTCATCTTCACCAATATAACTTTCTTCTTCACCAATATAATGTTTTCATTTTAACAAGTAATGTAGATAATCGTACTGAAATTTGAATGTCCCAATCGGTAAAGTGATTCTGGTGAGAGATTCACCTTTACTTTTTTTTAGTACAAAATAACGCATCATTGAAATCGACAATTACCAGGTTGTTGAGTATTCAAGTGAAAAAATTTAACAAGGTGTCAGACTTTTAATAACACAAACAAATATGGTAAAACCAATACAAACCCTATTCATATTGTACTCACAAATGATACACGGATTTAGCAGGCTAGCTTGTAGGTCATATATGGCATTATCTATTCAATAGATATTCAGCAAATGTTCATGTAACAGACAATTCATTAAACTCTCAGGCCTAAAGTGGTTTGCCAACTTTACGCAAGCTTGTCCCAGTATTAAACTGCATAGAAAATGCAACATTTTAACCATAGACATAATTTGTATTATTTCACTCGAACGTTCCAAAAACATCTTCTATTCACACTAGTGTGTTTGTAGATTTATTGTATGACGTTATTTTACTATATCAAAGTCAATAGTTTGTCTTATGAATCATTAAATCACCAGCATGAGATTGGGAACATCCAGGTTTATTTGTCATGATATAACTTTCACAATGATATGATATCATACTGATAAATCAAAACGAGCAATATATTATCATCTCTCTCTCTCTCTCTCTCTCTCTCTCTCTCTCTCTCTCATCTACACGGCGAAGACCTGTGTCAATCTTTTGATTATTTTTTTATGTGCATTTCCTCTAAGACAGTGGTTGCCAATCACTTTTTGCTGCCACCCTAAATCCCCACCAACAGGACCTCTCGACCCTCATGGCACTTTTCAGCATTAAAAAGCAAAATGAAATTTTGTTCTGATGACCTTTCGCGACCCTACCGAGAACCCCCCGTCACCATGATTTGGGTCGCGACCTGAGGTTGGGAACCGCTGCTCTAAGATGCAAAGCAACATTTAAAATATCTGAGATATTTATGGAGGTCATAATGATAATTTGTACAGACACTTCAATGTATAAAGTAAACGAATTATGTATGTGGTTATAAAAGAACCACTGAAACAACTGAATACGCTCGAACATGTCTGACACCAAAACACCATAAATCATATGGACTTTGGTCAGTAGTTTCAACTTTTAATGGCATAAATTGTACATGATTCGCTCATAGTTGGTAGTAGATAGACCTTTTTTTATATTTTTTTATTTTTTTAATTTTTATTTCGCAATATTTACTGGAGGGAGGAGGGCAGCGTAATTTCAAATAATATCGCTATGAAATTCGACCAATCACCCAGTACCGTTAAACAGAATACAGTACCCTATCACGAGACATACAATTATACCCTACCTTTGGTTTTGCAAAAGAAATTACCATACGTATTTTGAGCGAGCAAAAGATCATACCCTACCACCAAATTATACCGACCCCTGTAAATAGTTACCATTCCAAAGATTCACTCAGTCCAGCAACGTGTATCTTAGATATAGTAAGGAATGCATATAAATTATTATAGCATTTCTGTCCTGGCCATTTGATAGCTTTACATGTTTTGGCCCCTGATTCTGGTCTCCTATACCTCGACACTTTTTCAAGAAGATAAAGACACAATAGCATCTACATGCTGTAAGAAAATAAAGACACAGTAGCATATGCATGCTATTTAATGTCGTGTCTTCTAGCGTCCTAGACAAAGCCCACTTTCGAAAAAGGCCCGCTTTATTGAGCGGCAGACATAACCCCCTCTCCTCCCTACTGTACCCATCTTTACCCACAGCCACATCATGCATTATTGGAAAGCTTATTATGTCTACTTTAAGATTATTTATGATGTGGTGTTGGCAAGGGGAGCCGTTAGCATGCCAACGTGGTCAAGAAGTACACTAAAACACTCTAGACTGGTCAGTTTTGACTTGTTTGCATTAGTTGTATTCTAATAATATGGCTTTTATGGAACATAAAGACGTAAAGTACGGATTATTTCTAAGTTCAATTTGAAGTAAGAGAGTAACACATAACCAGCTTTGACAACTGATTTGTTCGGTTGCGATGAAGATTAGGGACCCAGGACAAAACATGGAATTAGAACCTAATGTTTAAACCATTGCTTATGTTTCGACACATTAAAAAGTTCGTGTTTACGTTCTAAAAAAGAAAGGAAAATATGGCATCACGTTACTATAAAACCTTTTCTGTAGAATGAACCAAAGACTGTTACCTACATAATAGAGTGAAGATTAACTAGTATTGTGATCTTTGTCTTCAGAATACGTTTTTTCTTGCCTTGGCATATTTACAATTCTCTAGCATGTCTTTATTTGTAAAAACTGTGCGATGTTTCAGAACCTTAATAACCGTTTGCTCTTGTAGAAACTGTGCGATCTTCCAGAAGCTTCATAACCGTTTGCTCTTGTAAAAACTATACGATCTTCTAGAAGCTTCATAACCGTTTTGCTCTTGTAAAAACTGTGCGATCTTCCAGAAGCTTCATAACCGTTTGTTCTTCAAGGAAGAATGACAGATAATCGATAGATTTATTAAAGCATGTTAAATACTTCCCAATATTTTCTATTTCTCTCTGTAAGGACATCAAAATTGCAATTCTTCAGAATGCTGTCTTCACCTAAAAACTTTAAAACCATACCAGTATAAGAAGTCTTGTTATCTTTGATGGCTGGCTTCCGGTGTGAGAGACTGATGTATATGCTGATGTATATGCTGGCCTTTTTTTCTTCCTCATTTTTGTCATTATATAAAGGACTATGATTAACTCTCGAGCAACAGGCACGTGCCTTATTCATCACTATTTCTAATATTTAATATCAAACAAGAAGTAATTTCTGTTATTGCACGTAATTCAGGAAGTATGTTGCAGATGCACAATACAGGTTACGCAAATTATAAATGATTTGCATATGTATAAATTGTGGATGTGCTATGTGATGCCATTGTCGATTCGACAGTGAAATATATGTTCTGGTTTGGAGGAAAGGAAACACAAATCCGCAAAACATCTTCATCCGGTGACTTCAATAGTTTCTTTAACTTTAAGTCATCGAACATCAGTTGTATTAGGAAATATAGCATCGACACAAGGGCTGCTTCGAAGCCTCTAGACATAATGAACTATCTAAGCTTTGATAGAAAGCAAACAAGCAATAACTCATGAGCTTGGTATGCCTCAACATTAAAGTATTGCCTTCAGTGACATGAGTTCACAAAGTTAATATGATGTGCATAAACTCCCTCTAAAAAGGAACTTGGAGACAAGTGTTCACATTCAATCCCTTGTTTGCTTGGCGCTGTGTTCAAGCTCTTTGGATCAAATCGTTGTTTCTAATCTATGAAAACCTTGAGCATGTTTTCTGATTTGTCAGTTAAACTAAGAATCCGTCTCCAGTTAACAGTTACAGCCAATTTATGAAATGCACAGAACTTTAACTTAAAACATAAATTGTATCCTTGTTGCATACTGAACTCTTTTCGATAAAGCTGGACAATTTCTCTTCTTAAGCTTCTAGCAAATGGACGCACTCTTTTCTATTATACCGGGGTTGATGAGGGGGCATTAGCAACTATTACAGCGAACGATGAAGAAACATTGTTAAGAAATATCATCTTTAGATCAGGCTATTGACGGGATTTGTAAAAAGTTGTATTGACTGGTGGCCGCTGCTACGCTGTTTCTTTTGTTCCAAAAAAAAAACAAAAAACAATATAACCTTCCCGGCCATATCGACAGAAGGTCTGAGTCCAGATCTACATGCTGGGGCCATAGAAAACAGCGTATCTCACTAAACTCAAGACCTCCAATGAAACCTTTCACATGTCCTTATTGACAACTGGAGTTTTCAAAAGACTACTGACAATTTTAATCGCAATTAGTCCGGCAAGAATAAGTATAGAACTCCTTGGTGATGTCAATGCGTATAAAGAACTCCTTGGTGATATTAATGCGCATAAAGAACTCCTTGGTGATATTAATGTGTATAAAGAACTCTTGGTGATATTAATGCGTGTAAAGAACTCCTTGGTTATATTAATGTGTATAAAGAAGTCTTGGTGATATAAATGCGTATAAAGAACTCCTTGGTTATATTAATGGGTGTAAAGAACTCCTTGGTGATATCAATGCGTGTAAAGAACTCCTTGGTGATATTAATGTGTACAAAGAACTCTTGGTGATATTAATACGCATAAGGAACTCCTTGGTGATAGTAATGCGTATAAAGAACTCATTGGTTATATTAATGCGTTTCAAGAACTCCTTGGTGATATTAATGTGTATAAAGAACTCCTATGTGATATTATTGTGAATAAAAAACTCCTTGGTAATATTAATGCGTTTCAAGAACTCCTTGGTGATATTAATGTCTATAAATAACTCCTTGGTGATATTAATGTGTATAAAGAACTCCTTGGTGATATTAATGAGTTTAAAGAACTCCTTGGTGATATTAATGCGCATAAAGAACTCATTGGTGATATTAATGCGTGTAAAGAACTCCTTGGTGATATTAATGTGTATAAAGAACTCTTGGTGATATAAATGCGTATAAAGAACTCCTTGGTGATATTAATGCGCATAAAGAACGTCTTGGTGATATTAATGCGCATAAAGAACTCCTTAGTTATTTTAATGCGTGTAAAGAACTCCTTGGTGATATTATTGCGTGTAAAGAACTCCTTGGTGATATTATTGCGTGTAAAGAACTCCTTGGTGATATTAATGTGTTTAAAGAACTCCATGGTGATATTAATGTGTATATAGAACTCCTTGGTGATATTAATGTGTTTAAAGAAATCCTTGGTGATATTAATGTGTATATAGAACTCCTTGGTGATATTAATGCGTATAAAGAACTCCTTGGTGATATTAATGTGTTTAAAGAACTCCATGGTGATATTAATGTGTTTAAAGAACTCCTTGGTGATATTAATGTGTTTAAAGAAATCCTTAGTGATATTAATGTGTATATAGAACTCCTTGGTGATATTAATGTGTTTAAAGAACTCCTTGGTGATATTAATGTGTTTAAAGAACTCCTTGGTGATATTAATGTGTTTAAAGAAATCCTTAGTGATATTAATGTGTATATAGAACTCCTTGGTGATATTAATGTGTTTAAAGAACTCCTTGGTGATATTAATGTGTTTAAAGAACTCCTTGGTGATATTAATATGTATATAGAACTCCTTGGTGATATTAATGTGTATATAGAACTCCTTGGTTATTTTCATGTGTATATAGAACTCCTTGGCGATATTAATGCGTATAAGGGTTTGTCACATTGTCTATTTACATCGCATACTTGTTGTTATCATACGGCTCATAAGATTGTTCCATTTTCAGAATGGGCTCATTAGTTTGACTTTCTTTCATTATTTGGGATTTTTTGTCCCTAGACGACAAGGAATCATTTGTTTTTTATTACAAAATTAATAAATATTTTATTTTCATGTATGCAGTTTGCATTCATGTATCTATTATATTTCTTCTAATATTTATTTTTCGATTTGGTTTCACTTCCTGCAAAACAGAAAGAAGGAAAATTCTGTGAATTTAACGTCTATCGGCTTTATCGGTTTCTTTTTCCACTTTATTGACCTGACTGTGTTGTATACTAGAATGTCACTTTCATCTGCCTCTACTATTCATATCATCATGACTGTGTTGTATACTAGAATGTCACTTTCATCTGCCTCTACTATTTACATCATCATGACTGTGTTGTATACTAGAATGTCACTTTCATCTACCTCTACTATTCATATCATCATGACTGTGTTGTATACTAGAATGTCACTTTCATCTGCCTCTACTATTTACATCATCATGACTGTGTTGTATACTAGAATGTCACTTTCATCTGCCTCTACTATTCACATCATCATGACTATGTTGTATACTGGAATGTCACTTTCATCTGTCCCTACTAGTACTATTCACACCAGCAAAGTGTTTATTATCGTCTTTATGCTACACGAGTGAAGGAAAATAATATATATATATATACATATATATATATATATATATACTTCTTAACTTAGTAGTTGTAGGAGGAGGAGGAGTAACAAAAAAAAATTGATTGATTCAAAGAGCGAGAGAAGGAAAATCCATTTAATTAAAAAATTTAAAATGTACTATTGAGAATAAATGATTGTGCTCGAAAGCCCGAGTTGAGGTGAAGTCGCGTTGTATTTTCCTTTAACAAAAAAAACAACAACAATAAAAGAGACTAATTGTGGGGAAGGCGTCAAATAGTAAACAGTCTTAACTTTTTGCATGATGATATGAGAACAGTGAGATGGCATTGATGCTCCAGCAGTTTGTTAGATCACACAGGGGAGGCAAACAGGGGCCTTGATTTTAGTGCTACGGCCGATTTGGGCCACATTTTTTCGCTAAGGACAGAACTAACTTCTATAGCTTTCTACGTATTTTGCGTATATGGGACACCTATATGAAAAATTCACAAATGTTGATGACTGCACATAGGAAGAAGTAATCGCCCTAATATAAAGGTATGGACTGATCTGGCATTAGAATAGTTAGTGAAGATTCTAAGACCTAATGCGGCATAGCATGTTATCCATTAAACAGGAAACTAAGACAGATGGTTCATTGCTAGTGTGAAAGAGCAATTATAACCACTTCTGTTAGAATGATGCATGGGACGGGAGAAATTGTTCCAGCAAGCCGACAGTTGAACACTAGGCTGCCTAGGGCCGACAACGTTGCAGACTCTGGTTTGAATCAAATATATTCATACATTCAAACTTCATAGATCAGACATACAAAATTCATTGCTTTTTATAAAGTTGCATTTGGTTTCGTTTTGCCCGATTGCAAGGAATCGCGGCCTATGAGGTCTCGTGAGATAGGGAATGATTGCCCAGAGGTATTTATGGTCACCCCCTACTCCCACCCACACCAACAAGAAAAGAAGGAACTCAGATTCTAGTATGTTATAGAAATATTTCCGTACCTGAAAGCAAATACTTTTCCGATATATCTGCAAACAAAACATTAAACGCCATAGTGATTAGTAAGTAATCCTTTCTTCTGATGGTGACCTTTATGGGTATATTGATAGTTGTAGCTAAATGAATAAACAGTCATTTAGGAGAAATTCCAC
This sequence comes from Margaritifera margaritifera, assembly GCA_029931535.1. Classification (NCBI taxonomy): domain Eukaryota; kingdom Metazoa; phylum Mollusca; class Bivalvia; order Unionida; family Margaritiferidae; genus Margaritifera; species Margaritifera margaritifera. The sequence continues at coordinate 9,810,052 of JAQPZY010001699.1, read as the reverse complement.
AAAAATGAGTTTACTCCAATTATCTACTCTCCAGCCCATCCATATGGAGCTCTCAGGAAGAGCCAGAAAAGTGCACACACAAGCTATATAATAATAATAATAATAATAATAATAATAATAATAATAATAATAATAATAATAATGATTTTATTTAGAGAAGGTAACTCAGTTAGTTATAGAACTAATCTACCTTGAGGCATTCTAGCTGTTCTGTACAATATATACAATATATACAGCACAATGGGATACATTTGGCTTGACACTAAAGAATTAAGTGCTTCTGAAAATCAAAATTTCAAGCCCAGAACATATGGACAGGCATCAGTCAAAACATAAACATATATAAAATATCATACTGTATTGAAAAATTCATCTGTGAAAAAGATGTATAAGCAGAGAAAAGCACGACGTGTATATATTACTAGAACTGTTCGATTTTCTTAAGATTTCACCCATTTGAGACATTGATTATGAAAAGAAGAAATGTTAGGAGCCTGCCTTATGTCACTGGGAAAGTTTTTCCATACCAGTGAACCAGTATATTGAAACTCTTTTTAAACAATTCCTTCTTTGGACTTGACATAATGTAATTTTTACTTCTAACAGACCTTAAATCTGGAGTACCATCAGAGTCTCTTTGGTGAAAGATATTGCTTAGGTAGACAGGAATGGTTTATCTGGACACTTTATACGTAAATTTGGCCTTTCTAAGAAATATTCTTTTATGTATTGGTAAATATTGCGGAGATTATTCCAAATTCCTAGTTAACAAGTAAGATAGTCAGGCCTTTCAGATGATCGATTGTAAGGCATTGGTTCAGATGACCAACAGCTAAAATATTGTAATATTTGAATAACTAGTTTCGTCATAGCTTGACCAAATAGGGGCATACTCGAGTTAATGTAGTATATGATCAGTACAAAACCTGTTTTATCAAGGGTCCGAACGCACTGGAAGAGATCTGGGGTGGGAGTGTGGTGGGTTCTATCAAGGGTCCGGACGCGCTGGAAGAGATCTGGCTGGGAGTGTGGTTGGTTTTTTCAAGGGTTCGAACGCACTGGAAGAGATCTGGGGTGGGAGTGTGGTGGGTTCTATCAAGGGTCCGGACGCGCTGGAAGAGATCTGGAGTGGGAGTGTGGTGGGTTCTATCAAGGGTCCGGACGCGCTGGAAGAGATCTGGGGTGGGAGTGTGGTGGGTTCTATCAAGGGTCTGGACGCGCTGGAAGAGATCTGGGGTGGGAGTGTGGTGGGTTCTATCAAGGGTCCGGACGCGCTGGAAGAGATCTGGGGTGGGAGTGTGGTTGGTTCTATCAAGGATCCGAACGCACTAGAAGAGATCTGGGGTGGGAGCGTGGTGGGTTCTTCTGCTTTTGAAGTAAAAATACTGGGCCTAAATACATCAATACACAATAAATGGAATAGCATATTAGAAATACCGTGAATAGAGCAAATCTAGCATATTTCATCAACAACTAGAAGTTGGAGTTGCAAGTCTATCGTTCTGGCTTGGGATCTCAATTTAGTCACAAATGTGTACTTGATACGCACGGAAGTAGTTCGTACCAATGCCCTCTGGAATATAATCAGGGGTTAAAAAGTCCGAGACAACTAAAAGTTAATGCCGGGCGACCATTTTTCCCAATAAAGAGAAATCAGATAAGAGTCTTCTTGCATGCTCATAATTCATGCCAAAATTATTCACTTTGTAATCATGGCATTGCACAAAGTTTAGGACCATATACATGCATGTGCAAAGCTTTCTGGTGTTTGCGTGCCTTTAGTTACAATGACTTGACGAACAATTTGTGCTGTATTGGAAATAAAGAACTGAGAAATAAATATCAGAATTGCATTGTGGTTTTTCACTGTTGGTTCAACACATTTAACTACAACAGAAAAGTGCTCATTTTTCTCTATTTAATAGCTGTGGCGCTCTACACGAGTTTGAAAAGGGGCTAGATAGACGCTTGACGGTGCGCGGTACTGGTTGTTTTGCCAGAAACACACTGGTTGTGTAGCCAGAAACAACTAAGAAATAAGAACAAATTCTTAACTTCGAATAATTTGCTGCACTATAACAGTTTTATTCTCTGTCTTTAGTTGGGAAAAGTTCGCTTTTGGCTAATCAAGGTATTTCGTGCCCAGTATATAATGGCTGGCTGGAAGTGGATGGTACTGTTGCGCTATTATCTTATCATGAAAAGACGCTAATATTAAAGGATTGATTGGAGCTTGTCGTATGTCGGTAAGATGAGTCTGTATGCAAAAGGTTGTATATATCCTTGTGAATGCTATGTAGACGGTCTGGCATGCGCAGAACAATCCCAATGAGTCGAATGGTAGTGTGCCAAAATTCCTAGGAAAAGTTTGTTTGGGATTAAAGGGATGACGCAGACTAATAAGTTACTGTACATACCTAAGATTACATTTTTTCACATCTTGATATGATCCTATATTTCATAGATACAACAAAAGTAAAAACAAATGCGGGACTTGTATGAAATACAACACCATTTTTCAATGTTTTCCTAAATACCAGCAGTTTCTTAAATCCGAAATGACGTAACTTTGTTTTTGCCGGGAAAAAAATTTATAACGGTTTTCTATTGATTTGAATAAAGTAAACAGACTGAGATACACATTTGTCATGAATTAAACCATGTCGTATTTCCCCTATCCCATAGTGCACCATTACTGGACAACGACATGTAGGAGATATCCGCGTTCTTCAACCTTATGCACCACTTGCCATTTCCATGCCATCCTAAAAAATCACTTACAGATACTAAAGAAATAGAAACAAATTACTACAACTTTATACATAACTTGCCATTTCCATGCCATGACTAAAGTTACTTATATATACTAAAGAAATAGAAACAAGTTACTCAACCTTATGCACCACTTGGCATTTCCATGCCATGACTAAAGTTACTTATATATGCTAAAGAAATAGAAACAAGTTACTTCAACCTTATACATAACTTGCCATTTCCATTCCATCCCAAAATAAATCACTTATAGATGCTTAAGAAATAGAAACAAGTTACTACAACCTTATACATAACTTGCCATTTCCACGACATGACTAAAAATTACTTATATGTACTAAAGAAATAGAAACAAGTTACTGCAACCTTATACATAACTTGCCATTTCCACGACATTGCTAAAAATTACTTATATATACTAAAGAAATAGAAACAAGTTACTACAACCTTATACATAACTTGCCATTTCCACGACATGACTAAAAATTACTTATATATACTAAAGAAATAGAAACAAGTTACTCCAACCTTTTACATAACTTGCCATTTCCATTCCATCCTAACAAAAATCACTTATAGATGCTTAAGAAATAGAAACAAGTTGCTACAACCTTATACATAACTTGCCATTTCCACGACATTGCTAAAAATTACTTATATATACTAAAGAAATAGAAACAAGTTACTACAACCTTATACATAACTTGCCATTTCAACGACATGACTAAAAATTTCTTATATATACTAAAGAAATAAAAACAAGTTACTACAACCTTATACATAACTTGCCATTTCCACGACATGACTAAAAATTACTTATATATACTAAAGAAATAAAAACAAGTTACTACAACCTTATACATAACTTGCCATTTCCACGACATGACTAAAAATTACTTATATATACTAAAGAAATAAAAACAAGTTACTACAACCTTATACATAACTTGCCATTTCCACGACATGACTAAAAATTACTTATATATACTAAAGAAATAAAAACAAGTTACTACAACCTTATACATAACTTGCCATTTCCACGACATGACTAAAAATTACTTATATATACTAAAGAAATAAAAACAAGTTACTAGATCTTTTCGGTAATAGGCGTGCTACATCAGCAAGATGTGGTAGTCCTGGCTCCTAGTTTATTCTTTAAACATCAGAAAATATTCCAATACAATTTTAGTAAACGGTTTCTGCAGACAAAACGATCGATATGGAATACATTTTTTTGTAGCTAGATGAATTTACAAGATATGAAATTAATTATACTTATCCTGAAATTTCATCAATCGATCATGGCAAGATGTATATAGTGGGGTAAGAAATTGTATTGACCCCAGCTTTTGTTCTTACCACGAATCATATAAAACTGACAATTCAAATATGAGCAAGCACATCCATAGTATAATGTAAATGAGCTATGACGCCCCCCATACCCACCCACCCCCACCCCCCAATATATGATGATACAGGCTTTAAAGCAGAAAGAACTATGAAAACCACTTGAAAGGTTAGAAAGTTCTCGCACAAAATTTTGAACCGTATTTGCTTTCTTGAACTAATAAATATTATCACAATGAAAATAACTATAAATGAAATTCGACTTACCACAATCATATCCTTTAAACTTTCTCTCTTAATTTCACAAGAATAGCGTATGTCCACGTTTAAAACACATTTAAGATATCACTGATCACATAATAATAGAATTGCTATCAATAAAATAAAAAACATTTACACGAGAATGTCATAAAGGTGAAGTCAAAGTACAAGGCGAGATTCAAAATCGGTAATTAATGAGGCGCGAAACAGATTACAGTTACTTGCTCCATGATTCCTACACAATATGCTGACCTTTGAACCTTATTATCTATAAACACAATTGGGCTTGAGAAGAGTCCACGGAAAACAAAATGATTCATAATGTAATAAAAGCCCAGATCGAATTACCAGATAGGAGAGACAGTAATTGTCATTGCTTAAACGCCCATCATAATTTGATAAATTGGATAGTGAAAACTTGACTTGACGGGTGAAATTAACACGTACATATCTCCATTGTCTTCTGTTTTCGTTGGATGTAAGGAATTAACATAGGCTCTATCAGCCAATAAAGAATCTGCCAATGTTTCATTAGATTGTACTTTTGTGCATTTGATGCAATGAATTTTAGTATTAACTATACAATTTATAATTATCTTTTAAAAATATCAAGCGAATCTTCCTTTTAACTGAGAGGAAATTTCAAATGATTGAAATTGTATGACTTAATAAAATTGGGTGTCCTCTGGTCATAAAGCTTACAATTTAGCACAAAGTTAGTCAGGCATTATGTCACGTAGCTGAGTGATCAGCCAATATGACTTTTTTGTCTGGTAGTAAAAAAAGGAGCCTTATTGTATGCAAATGCATGGAGATCGCCATTTTTCTATATCAAATGACTGCATTGGCTGATACCCAACCCCATGTATATTTTAGAAAATTGTCTACACCATTAAACTGACTTACAAGTAGGGCATCTTTGTTGCTGAACCTTACAGATGTGTCAATCAACTATCGTGTACATTATATCCGCAATCCCCACATCCCACCCCCGCATTGTAGCCCTGAATCGCACACACCTGTGTAACATTTTTTTTTTAACAAGCGAAAGCTCTTTGTGTGTTACACATTTTGGTTCTTAATTATTTGCTTGCTTTTTATAAGTTGTGGGCATTTTTGACAGCTTCTGATTTTTAAACGTTTAAAAATGCTCATTAATACCACTTTCAGGTTAAAAAATCACTGTGTTTTTTACCTGTAAATAAATACCACATACTCATAAAGGTCACTTTCAGATGGTCCAATTTATTTTTTTTTTAAATGTATTTTTACCTGTGTATTACGATAACATGCACTCATAAAGATCAGGCTCAGATGGTTGAATTTATTTATTTATTTTTTTAAAAATGCATTTTGACCTGTTTTTAAATATCACATGCTTATGAAGTTCACTTTCAGTTGATCCCATTTTTAGAAAAATCAATGCATTTTTACCTTTATATTATGACCACATAATCATAAAAACCATTGTTAGATGGTCCATTTTACTAAAAAAAATCATTATCTGCATATAAAGACCACGTTTAGATCGTTCCCTGAGTTGTTTTTTTTTTTTTTATACACACTCAATTTATTCAGCGTCCCGTTAAGTCCCTTCAGATCTGGACGGTATTCAACATGTGAACCAAACTGATATCGAGATTTATATAACAAAACCCCACATTTAATTAATTTCCTATAGGTCTCTGTCTCTAAACGTCTGGGAAATGCACTATGTATCAAAATGAGCGAAACTGAGCATTAGCCTGCAGTACCTATTGTTTTAATCCTTTTTATTTAATGTACGCAGTCTGTAACCACTATATACAATTCTAATGAGCAGACACCGTATAACTAAAATAATTGAAGACTCTCAAGACATCAACAATGAAAAAGACGGGCAAAATCACTAATTGCAGTATAATAAGAATGCAAACTCTCTTTCTTAGCTGAATCCAGATGGGGAAAAAATGGTCTTCATTTTGTGTGAGCAACGTCCGTGCCTTGCCACTACAGTGTGAAATATGTCATTAATTCTTTTTTAGGACTAATAGTCTCGGTATTTACCAAAGAATTCTGAATTATTCAGAATTTATATGTTTGTAAAAGATCAATGTTTCTGCAGTTGCCAGGAAACACTTAAAGCGTTTCAAATAACACAACAGAAAATTGTCCAGTGCTTTGAGGTTCATAATATTTTGTCTACGACCACATGACGTGTAATTTCTAACAGCCACCTCTTTTTAAAACGTCCTTTATGAATTCAGATCTCCAGCCAAACATTCAAATTATCTCAAATATTGTTGTTTTGTAACTAGATACAGTTTTTCTATATATGTTTTGCGAAGTCGAACATTTCCTTGACAAAAGTAAAGATATGGAATCCCAAGCCTGAGGGTTACCATTCTTACCCTAGTGTTACAGTAACAGATGTGAACTTCGCAAATTTATGTACGATAGTTACTGTTGCATAATCAATCACCTTATCGAAAGCAATTCATTGCTAAAACTGATTTTTTTTTTATGTTGAGTAGATCTACCAAAGTCTATGAATCTTCCAAGACTTTTACTAAAACAAGTCGTTTTTGTAAATGGAAGATAATTTGATTTTTTTAAAATGAATACAAAGGCTGAAGTCACAAAGTGTTTTAATATCAAGATGCCAAAGTATTTTCAATCAATTAATATTGGATTTCTTTGGCAACATTTGAGTTAAAGAATGGTCCAATCAGAGAAATGGTTACATAAATACACAACGGACGTACTGGGTCTGCCCAGTTGTCCGGATACAGAATAGACACAAACTGCTCAGAGATGGCGCAGAGACTAGGACAATGGGCAGAACCAGCACGACCATCATGCATCTATGTAACCGTTACTCTGGTTGGATGTATACAAAAAAGTTTTAATTATGACGTAATAGTGTTTGTCCATACGTCTTACACCGAGTCATTCGGAAAATCCTCGTATCTTTCTGATGAGAGTCGAATAACTTCGACTGTCTGAAAGAGTCTCGGAAGTAATCGTAGTAATATTTCCCAAATTGGTAACTTTTTTTGGCGGATGAATATCCGCCTAGATACAAAGAATATATCATTATAATGAAAAATATGCGTTAGAATATACAGATTTAATTATCGCAGACGTTCATAACGTAGTGAGAAGTCAGAGTAGAGACATCCGATACACAGGTACATAACGGACGTACTGGGTCTGTCCAGTTATGCGTATATAGACTGGACAGGAGTTGAAAATAACATTTTTCAACATTTCGAGCATCAATAAAATATCTGGACTGTTAACTTTGTTTCAAATTCTGGAACTTTTGAAGAAATAAAAACACGGAGAAATCATTTGGTTTCCATAGCTTCAAATATTTGCTTTATGTGATGACACGTCGCTGAATCGTTGTGACATCAATGAGTTTATTATGACGTAAAAGCAACAACGGCATGAGGACAGTTCAAAATGGCTACTATTTACATCCGAGGTTGTTTCTAACATGCGACAGAAAAGGCCGAGAGAATTCCGAGTGACACCGAGCTTCAAATATATTGGGAAAAACCTAGCAATAGACAACAACATAGCAACAGTGGTCACCGTTAAATTGATATTAAAAGAAATAAATTAAATCACTATATTCAAAGTGCAATACAGTGAGAAAAAAAAATTCTTTAACCGCAATAAAACAAAAGTTTTGACAGAAATCTGTTTTTAAATAAGAAAGGTATTCCTCTTTAACAAGAAGATTACCCAAGGAGATTAAATCTTGATGAAAACAATTTATACGGAATGCATTATAAAGAAACAGCAATATGGCAGAAGAGCCGTAATAGTCTCGCTCCGTCTGCGAGAATGAGATATGTATAGTCTATTGTGGCAGTGGAGTTGTCATATCCAAGGGAGGTAACCGACTGCGATGAGTAGACTTGTTTCTCGTTTAACGCGTTAAGCGTAGCGTTCGTCACTGTATGGAGTGTGGCGAGGCGTATAGATTTTTCCCTTTGTACACTGTTTAACATTATATAAGTATTTGTTCGACTGGTCCCTTGTCGTACTTTTGACTAATATGTGTGGTAGCTACATACCGGATTTGCGTGTTGAATTTTTGTAGAAAAGCCACGAGATGTTCCGACTGGCTAAAGACGTCATGTTTATTTTGCATCGACAACGAGGCCAGTGTATCAGAAATTACGGTTCCTGTGTATTTAAGAATGACAATACCTAATTCTACATGAAAAATACGGAAAATATACAGCAAAAGTTAAATCAAGAAAGGAGTTAAATTAGGGCCCGACCATTTAATTTTCAGAGGGGTGGGGCGGGGCGGGGATTTTTTTTCCAACCAGGATATATTTTTTTTACCTCAAGATATTTTTTTTTTCAACTAATTTGGATATGAAAGGTTTTTTTTTCTAAACATCACTGGCGCCCCCCCCCCCCCCAATCTCCCTCGAAAATTAAATGGTTAGTCCCTTATCGAGAGAGAGAGAGAGAGAGAGAGAGAGAGAGAGAGAGAGAGAGAGAGAGAGAGAGAGAGAAACCGACAGACAGACAGAGACAGAAAGAGATATATGCGAGAGCCCTGACATTCCCACATTCTTCTTCCCCAAGTTACATTTTAACATGTAGACCTACATTTTAACATTTTTAAAACGTCTGGCAAGGTAACAAGGAGTCAGTTATTCGAGTGGGACCGAATAGGCTTATGTGGACGTCGCCTCGCGTTTAGACAAGTCAAATTTTTGTGTTTTATATCAAATTGTGGCCTGGGAAAAACTGAGAGAAGTATACAGTCAGTTCAGTTCCAACTGCAATTTAAGAAAAGAATTTGTCGATTTTACGAGTTAGCATTTTAGCTGACGAATCCTCTTAAAACAATGAAAGCTCTCCCTGTGGTCTTCAACAAGTTGGGCGAACAAAAAAAAAGAAAAAAAAGAAACAGCTGAAGTTTGTTTCTTGATTCGTAAAGATGTGCTGATCGTGATTCGTCGAGATGTGCTGATCGTGATTTGTTTAAGGAAGTCAAGGTTGATACACCCCGATAGACTTAACTATATAAATCGAAATGTGTAAATCAACCCATGCTTTTATCCGTTCAAAAGTAAGTCTAACCTTGGCTATTTATTGAGATTGCAACCTGGCAACCCTCCACTCCACACCTCTCTCTCTCTCTCTCTCTCTCTCTCTCTCTCTCTCTCTCTCTCTCTCTCTGCGCGCGCGTGTGTGTGCGTCTTTTCTTTAGTATACTAACGAGGTCAGTAGGCTTGATCACCTCAAACATATACATGCTTTTCTCCAGTGTCGAATTTATTCAAGATCTTGTAATTGTAAACCCACAAAGCAAGTTGCATCAAAAGCTGAAGATAAAATAAAGTCTTATTGTGTCAATGGGTAAGTTTATTAGAGAACAGATCATTTCATATTTATACGAACATTTCGCCGGCAATTAAATTCAAATTATAGTTGATAAAAATCAGATAGAAACTTTCTTCAATACTGGCTTATAAATCAAGACCCATAAAGCATCCTTAAGGTAAGACAATCAGAGCCAAAGCACTTCGTTATTGTGCTAGGATTTGACAGGTTGTCGAAAACATCCAGCGTTCAACATCTTGTTGACTTCAAGCTACATGGCAAGTTTCATCAAAATCTATTTATAAAGAGAAAGGAGTTCAACAAGATCAGTTTGTCAGCTCATTAATACGTACAGATTTTGCTTGTTATAAAGAAACATTCGAATTTGTTCATAAATAAAGTCTCTTGAGCGTCAACAAGGTCGCCCATCAGAACCCGGATCACACATTATATGAGCGGATTTGCTTGGTTTTCTAATTCTTCCAAGGTGTTATCAAAGCACATAGTAAGTTTCATGAAAATTTCCACACAAATAAAGCCCCTAGCGCATCCACAATGCCAGTCAGTCAAAGTCCACATTATCTCATTATAATACGCAAATAAACTCGATATGTACAGGCTACAAGGCAGTAGTCAGATATTTGCTAAAACTCCGGCCATTTTATATAACTATCGAGGTACTTTATAACGAGGGCGTATACCCTCGAAAATATTAAACTTTTCGACAAAAAGAAAGTGTCCGGCTTTAAGCACATCTTTTACTACTCGGGGTCATATAAAATAATGAGATATTAGGAAAAGGGAGATACAAGAGACATGTACCAGTTTATTCAAATTTACTTTCTCTTTCGATTTTGTTAACTGTTATTATTTTGCTAATGTGTGTTTGTTAGAATCTTTCATTAGTGTTATAGAAAGGAAAACATGAGAGTAAAATGTGTTATAGTCTAGGAATTATTAGCTAAATGAAAATTTGTGACTGTTAAAAAATGCTGAACTTTAGAATTAAAAAAATTACAAGCAGTGCTCCTCGTCATGACTGGAGATACATCATCGGAAAAAAAGGGGAAGAAAAAAAATGAGATCTGTATTATAAGATGACATGACACTAGGTTTCAATAACGCCATAATTAGCTGTAGATGATAAACACCAAACAGGGGTAAGAGATTGAGTGGAGTTATTTGGGAATTTGGAATGAAAGAGTCGAACGACTTTACAATTAGATGATTGATGCGGATGAGGATAAATGTTGGACATACTTCATTCTGCAAGATAGTAACACTCTGACAGAAGGAATAAAGAGACTGGTCCAAAGTATCAGGTCTTATGTCATCTGTATATTGGGATCGCAGGTTCAAAACAGAACAAGTATTACAGTCTCTTTCCACTGTTCAAGGCACTGTTAAAAGTTATTAAAGAAATTTATTTTGAATGAGCATGGTGAAAATGAAAACATCACGATAAGATTTCAGCAATATATTTCAAATTCAAAAGTCAGACCTGACTATACTGTTGTGTGGTGACGGAACATATATTATAGTTGGTGATGAAAACGGGTAGTATTGTCAGATATTACAGCAACTTGAAAAAGGCATCCAGTAGCTTTCAAATATGCATAAACACTGTTACAGCAGTTTAACAAGCAGTCTGTAACAACTTGTCAACAGATAGAAAACGGAATAGAAGAAAGAGTTCGAGTGTAAGAACTATGTAGATTAGAAGGATTATGATGGTGATACTATTCCAGTCAAATCTGCTCATGATTTAAACTATCATGAAACAAACAAACAATCATTTATAATCAATATGATGGCAGTAACTGGTCTAATTACTTTTTAAAACGAGTTATGAATTTTGAATCCTCCTATCGTGTACTAAAAAATGGCGTTGAACCCACAAAACCACAACCACCTTTCTTCCTGTTTTTAATTATGCCTGATCAATTATTAAATAAGGCCTAATTATTTCATATTTTTGTGTCTATTTCTAAAGACTTTTTTAAAAGCAACTTCATAATATGGATGCCAAAGTCAATGCAACGTTGAGCGGCAACCAAGCCTGCTCAACAAATATACCATGACGTCTCCTTCAGTCATAACAACCATTGACAATACATTGTTTACTATATCCAAATACGCATCGGCTATATAAAAAAAAAATAAAAATAAAAATAATTTTATTTCTGCAGTTGCCATGTACATTATCTCGTGTCACACTGTAGTAGTCATCGTGCAAAATAGATATTAACCTGGCTGTTGTAATATTTACATGGATTTGTTTCCCTTGTTTGTCAATAACAAAGGTTTCTACAGTTATGTCCCTTGATAATGCCGCCAAGTTACAACTTAAGACGCTACATACCCATCTTAAATAAAGTGTTCTACAGGAATGTTTATTCCGTATTTCAATAAAGATACTGTGCAAAAACACAAAACACCACGTGATGTATTCTGTCAGTCGCATGGCGATGGAATATGAAGCAGCCTGAAAGACTTAGCATATTCAAATATCATATAATTATAGATTACAATGTTTGTTCTGTTGGATAGTGTGGGCGAGACCAAAGTATAAAGAGGGTAGCTTGCACTATATCAAATAGTACAAACACTATAATTTATTGATTATATACCACCCGAATTAAATAAAAATGAGTTTATAATTGCCATTTCGGAATTAAAAAGGACAGAAATGACGTTTTAATGACGAATATTTGTATAAATCTTTTAGCGTAACACGTAATGAATACATGGAATGACGTATTTAACCTTTGCAAACTGTTACTTCATACGGGTGAGAATTTATGAAAAACTCCATCAATGAATGAACTCTTAGCAGCAAGCACAGTGTAACAGTTCTTGCACGAGTTTGTTCATATCAAATTCATTATTAATTAAAAAATATATTTCAACAAATGTAAAACTGAATGATGGGAACTTCATGTCATTAAAAAATACCAAAATTAGTTACTAACAAGCAAATAATTGTGATGTGGTTCTCAATGTACACAGATAGTGCAGACGACCAAATGCAGAATTTCACAAGTACATTGTAATTCTGGATCAGTGTATTCCGGATAAATGTATTTATTATATATTTCATAATGAGGTATTGAAATATATCAGTGGGAGAAAAATGATATGGCCACAGTGGCGATACCACTTTCATCTCCAGTGGCTAAATCACTTTTGGAACAACTTTTCTTTCCCATTTACGAAATATATCTGTCCTTACGAATGTTATTCAAAAAACGTATTTCTATATTTAGGCCAATTTTTTTTCTCTTCTTTCATCTCTCTATCTCTCTCTCTCTCTCTCTCTCTCTCTCTCTCTCTCACTTTCTCTCTCTCTCTCTCTCAGGATGAGCAAATCTTAAAATGTGTCTCTAGTATACATTTATATAATCAACGAGGAGGCGCCATCAAGAAATGCCTGACAACCAACTCCAGACAACAAAAAGTTATGTTCAAGTATTAACTTTTTAATAAGACGTTCTACATGAATCATGCTAATTGTATCTGGTTGAACTTACATGACATTGTAGTAATAAGAGGGAACTGGGGGCAGGATGAGGCACTTGGGAGCATATATGGGAAATTAACATGGTGATGGCACTTGGGGGCATATACGGGAAAATTAACATGGATGGGGCACTTGGGGGCAGAAGTGTTTATAGGGCAGAAGGGTTTATGGGGTAGAAGTGTTTATGGGGCAGAAGTGTTTATGGGGTAGAAGTGTTTATGGGGTAGAAGTGTTTATGGGGCAGAAGTGTTTATGGGGTAGAAGTGTTTATGGGGTAGAAGTGTTTATGGGGTAGAAGTGTTTATAGGAGAGAAGTATTTTATGCGGACAGAATATACACATAGACAAAAAAACAAATACAAAACATAGAAACACCATTGGCAAGTTTTGATTTTTTCTTTTCTGAGAGATGTGGGTGACCATGAAAAGGACCGTTTGTTTTTTCTTTAAATTTATTCCTCCCTGACCACCATTTTTTCAGGGAAACTAGGAGGTTAAACTTCTTCTTCTTAGGTGGATCAGGGATCTAGTCGGGATGGCCCAATCTCCTGATCTTTTCTTGGATCTTCATCTAGTTCTCGTTGAGGCGCTGAAAGTCCCTTTCTCTCTTTACTTCTCCGTCACCATTCTTTCCTTAGCCCAGGTAGACTTGATATTGGCCACTTCCTCCTCCATAACTTTCCTTATAAGTCCCTTGGCTCTTTGTAGGGCAACCGCTTCCCTTCTCACGCTACTGAGGGGTAGATATAACCAGAAATCTTCCTGTACCTTTTTTAGGAGATACTCCACCTCTTCCATTAAATCCAGCGCTTTCTTTAACAACCTCACTCGACAGGGTGCAACTAGCCAGTTTGCCTTAATCTTCATCGCTTCCTCCTCCATGACTTCATGGACAAGACTCCTGGCTGTTTTCAGGGCTGACACTTGCCTTGTCACATAGTGTAGGGTAGGTAACTCCAATAGCTCTCTATCTTTTCTAATACATATTGCACCTCCACCATCCAATCCCACGCTTCCTGTAAATTCTCCACGACGCTCATTCTTGTCTTCATTTCAGTTGACGATAAATGGCGCTAATTTACTTACTTAATTTAAATTATACTCGTGTGCGGCCATTCGGCCATGTACGAGTTGTTAGTTTGCACACCGTGCAATATTTAATTTACAGTCAAATGGGTGCGAAGCACCCATTTGCCGCTTTATTGTGTGCATCGCACACTTATTAGTTACTCGCGTCTGGAAGCGGGAAAGGCGGGAAAGAGCTGCAGATGACGCCTTGACGTCCCAGGATGGCTCCAACTGGTCCAGGGTTAAAAAATTTGTATTTTATTTGCCAAATCAAGAAAATTCGTCGTCTTGCACCTTATCTATGAATTTTAAAATGAATATAAACTCGGCATTTGTGGCTGTAAGTTTGGGTTAGTTAGAGAGAGTTAAAGATTTGTTATGTTATATATAGATAGATAGATGTCCGGTTCAATCCAAGGGGTTGATATCCTGTTTATAGTAAGCATATGCACCGACACTTGATCTCTGTTAACTGATGTGGGGGTGATTCCAGAAGTAGTTACCACCTTGTGTACGCTAGGTTGATGTTAGACTTGTTGATTCCTGTATTAAGGAAATTCGGGTATTGGGTTGGGGTTTTCAGTTTTTCTTGTTTTTCCTGGTATTTTTTTCTTGCCTCGTTGTAATTTGGGCAGTCATTGAATACATGGTTGAGCGTCTCTGGGGTGGGACAGTGAGGGCAGTTAATTCCTTTCTCTTTTATCCCTGGCACAAATCTTCCAAAACTACTAGCTAGGAGTGTTTTGCCAGTTTTTATTCTATTTATAATTTTGATGTCAAACGGATTTGCCAGGTTTAGGACGACGATATTTCTACAAACTTGCTTGTGTATATTGTATAATTTGCGCCCTTTTTGTGTACTGTCCCATTCCCCCTGCCATTTTTTGTCAATTTATTTTTATTATGCTGCAAATCTCATATATGCTGTAATCCAGGTGGTACACTTCTAGGTCATTAAGTTTATTTTTTGCTTCTTTATCTGCCCTCTCATTTCCAGGATGTTTATATGGGAGGGCACCCACATGGATTCTACAATCTGTTTGTTTTGTTCGAGGATTTTTAGTATTAAGTAGACTTCTCTAATCATGTTTTCTCGACTGGCTGAGTTACCTGATTCCAGAGTCCGCAGCACACTGAGGGAGTAGCTAACTATGACTGCTTTCGGTGTTTGGCTAGTTTGTATTCATTGGATTGCTTGGATAATAGCCCAAACTTCGACCGTATAAATAGAGCAGCCATTTGGTAGCCTCGTCCCCAGGGTGATGTTTTTCTCAAGGATCACTGCTGCTGCTGCAGTCCGTCCTGGGTCTGGGGATTTAGATCCATCCGTGTATATTTGGATGTACCCCTTATACCTACTTTCTATTTCAGAGAGGATTTTAGCCCTTATTTCTATGGGTTGTTCTTGTTTATTTCTATAAGAAAGTGCATTTAGGTTTATTTTTGGCGTTTTACTGGTCCATGGTGCGGGATCCGGGTAGTTTGTGATCTTCGCTTGTATATTAGGGATGTCTAATTCCTTTTTAAGGTCATGGATTTTTTTCCTCCTGGCAAACTCATGCACAGCTTGTGTCGGAAAGGCTTATTGCATTTCTCTATCATAGCTCTTGTAGGGTGCGACTTATCATGAATTGAAATCCTGGTCGCATACCTCAGGAGTAACTCCTCTCGTCTTAGGTTGAGTGGTGGTTCCCCGGTTAGAATCCTACATTCGTCCCTAGATGTGCTACTGAGAGCACCGTTGCAGATAACAAGAGCTTTATGTTGTATACTATCCAATTTTTTAAGTACATTAGGTCGGGCCGATGCGTACACCTGGCATCCATAATCGATTTTGGATCGGATAAGTGACCTATATAGTGTGAGAAGTGTGGTCTGATCTGTCCCCCAATCGGTGCCCCTAAGGTTTCTCAAAAGGTTATGATCTTGTCCACACCGTCTCACTAGTTCTGTTATATGGTTGCTCCATGTCAGGTGCTCATCGAATAGCATCCCTAAAAACCTAGCAATCTTTTCAAATTTTATCTCCCTACCATTTAAGTTGAGTTTCGGTGGTTGTTCCTTTAAGTTTACTTTTGGTGTAAACATGATCCCTACTGTTTTACCTGGCGATAGTTTGAAGCCCCACCTATCGGCCCATTGACCAATCGGAAACTTCCGCAATCTTGGGTGAGCATAACGTTAGATCAATGGCTGACATAGTTCCATTTTCAGGATTGACTCTAGTGGGAGAGCCATCATTTAATATCACCAGGTTTGATAACATGATCCACCTCTCAATACCACCACCCCTACTATCCAAATGGGTCCCCCCCCCCCCCCATTGTTCACTGTGTGCGTTAAAATCACCACAGATAATGATGTTTTCTCCTAAATCACTAATAATATTTTGGTATGTTTCGGGTTTTATCATTTGCCCCCCTCCTGGCTCATATATGTTTACCACCATTATTGGGTTGCTCTCAATGTAAATTTTAATGATTTGGAATTCTGGAAGTTGTTCGGAATTTGATGTTTGTTTTGTGCTTTCAACAGACTCACTCGATAGAGTTCCGCTGACAAACGTTGCCAGACCTCCTCTCTTCTTTCCGTTTGGTCTGTTTTTTAAGTAACATATTGAATATCCTGGAATTTTGGGAGGATTTGTTATCTGCTCGTTCAAATGTGTCTCCTGAAGACACACAATATCTGGTTTATTGATGTCAGTTTGAAGTTTTATAATCAGTTCCAGGATATTGGAGCGTATCCCCCTGCGGTTCCACTGCCAAATACGGATTATTTCTTTGTACTCCATGTGAACTGTGAACAATGCACAAAACTTAAAGTTGAATGGTGAATTTATTAATTAAGATAAACACTTGAAATAAACTGTAGTTAGTTTTTAGTACTCATGCAAATCTGGAAATTACTAGAAATTAAACCTGGCTGCTAAACTCTCAGTGGAGAGTCCATTTTAAAATATGATACATATTTTTATTTAAAAATTTGAATTTAAATTAAATTTTCATGAACATTTAAAAACTCAAGTTGACAAATTTTGTTCTTTTGCAACATGTCTCCAATCCTTTATCACAAACATCAATGGTTTTCCTTATCAGGTGTGAAGTAATTAAACCAGGGCCTGTCAATAATAGGTAGCACCTGAAATCTGGTAGCATCTGAATACGCTAGTTAGGGGTAGTAACTAAGGTAGTGATGTAATTTTCACCCCTTAAGGGGAGGAGCTCTTAGATGTTAGGCTTCCAATGGTATTGAAGAGTTCGTGAAGTTCTATGATACCAGGGCAGCACACCTTTTCCCAGTTATATAAGGGGGAGAGAGGACAATTCTTGTACTTTTACATGCAGTTATTTTAACTGAAACCATGAAAGGGTACAGCAAGAAGAAGAAAACTTTTTTAAACCAGTAAATATTCCACATAACAAAGGGGTCAGATTTCTGACTGATGATAGTTTACCAAGTTCCAGTGCTGCATCTGCTCAAGTGACCAGAAGAATGGATGCAGACAAGTTCTCTCTCATGGCAATGACGAAGCCGACAGGTGGGGGTCTCCAGTCAGTTGTGGCACCAGACTGTAATGGCACACCTGGGTCTGCTAGAATTCTACGGCCATCATCCAAAGCAAGACTGACCCTGAAAGAGACAGAAGTGAATCAGCATGAGGTGACACGTATGATCTGTATGAATAAAAATGTGGAAATGTGGAATGATATCATCCATCGTCATGGAAATCAAGACAACAGATGTGAGAGACCTGATTTCAAAATTGCTAATGAAACAAAATGGTGACTTAATTGGAAGCACACTATGATGTGTAAAAACTGCAGTTTTAAGTCACCAGAGTATAAGCTGTATGGCGAGATAAAAACAGCTAAACCTGGGCCAAATCCTGCTGCTGTAAATATTACGTTTCAAGCTGGACTACAGGATACACCAATGGGCAACACCAGGGCTAGATACCTACTTGTAGCCTCTGACATTCCACCACCTAGTAGAACATCTATGCAAAGAGCTTCCAACATTGTAGGTCAAGCTCCTGTACAGCTAAATGAAATGGATATGGCAGACAAGCTGAAACTAGTCCGACAAGTTAATGTCATGCGTGGTGTACAGGATCCTGAGCAAATAAATGTCGCGTTTGATGCAAGATACGATGCCATTTGCTTTGGACATGAGAAGAAACCTGGTCAAAGTTCATCCCAAGCTGTTGGAATTGTCTGTGAAACTGTTACAGAGAAACAATATATTGTAGGAGCTACAGTAGAAAATAAATTGTGCTGGACTGGAGCATGGTTCAAAGGCCAAGGTTTGGATGTGCAATGCCCAGGAGGCCATGTTGATTGCACAGCAAATCTGTCACCAGTTGCACCACATTCAGAGCATGAAATGGCAAGAGAAATAGGAAACAAGTTTGCGCTGCAAGACATTCTCATTAGACATGCAACAACAGATGGGGATGCTCAGGCTGCTGCTGGCTTTCAGGATGCTTACAGCATCCTATATCCAATGTGGAAAGTACAAAGATTGTCGGACCCCACTCATCTGGGTCGTTCCCAGTCCAAACGATGCAATTCGGCAACTTTTAGTGAAAGCATGTTTCCGGGAATAAGAACAAGAGAAGGAAAAAAGCTGAAACAGAAAATTCTCAGCCAAGATGTTAAAGCCCGCTGCAGTTTGATCTTCAAACGAATGATGGAGGACACCGGTGGTGATATTAGACTTATCCAATGTCAACTTCCCCAAGTACTGGATGCCACTCTGCGGTGTTATTCTGGGGACTGCAACAAATGTCGGCATTATTCGAATGTTTGTGGGGGAGGAAGTACTATCAGTTGGTGGATACGATCTGCATTTCTGGGCCCTCATCAAGTGACTCATCTAAACATGACAGAGAGTGATAAGAATATATTCTCCTGCAAATGTTGAAAATGAAACTTTCCTGTGATGTTGTGCAAAGACTGCGACTTAACACAAACACGCAGAAATGTGAAGCTGTGAACAGATCAATTAGTGTTTCCTTACCTAAAAATGTTAACTATTCCAGAAACTTTGAGGCAAGAGTGCATTCAACAATACACAGGCTCAATAACAGACTTGGATCATCATTGAAAACAAAAGTAAAACACTTGGGAGGTATACTTTCACCAAGGACTCTGAGATCACTGAATGAAATGGATCAAACCTGTACTTACCATCAGTTGTATCAAAAGCGTCCGGAAACCAGGAAACGAATACTGGCAAGACGGGGAAATATGATACAGGCTCATCTTAGGTATCGAACTCAGCCCGGAAACAGGAAGTCTGATTACTGCAAAGGCTTAATGGACAGTCATTCCAAGGGTGATCACTCCTATGCACAGGTTTAGCAGGAGCCAAGGACACTGCAGACAGAAAAGATGATCTTAATCCATGTACAAAATGACAGTGCCCAAAGACACAATGAAAAACACATGATACAGAAAGGAAAACTGTCGTAGGGAAATCCGTAGGTAACACAACGCATGTTATGTGCAGTTGTTACCTACTACCACCTGATGAGACCTATGGAGAGGTCGAAACAGTTTTCTCGAAACATGAAGACATAAATATAGAAATATTTTTTTTTTTTTAAAATAAATAAATAATAACATATTCTAACATAACATGAACTGACTGACTGACTGACTGAATGAATGAATGAATGAATGAATGAATGAATGAATGAATGAATGAATGAATGAATGAATGAATGAATGAATGAATGAATGAATGAATGAATGAATGAATGAATGAATGAATGTAATGAATGAATAAATAAATGAGTGAATGTATTATGTAAGATAACTCTGTCATGCCAGCATGGTCAAATAAAATAAAGACCAGGTCTCTTTCTTTCTTCTTCCTCCTTACTCAAAACAAACAATCATCCATACATCCATCCATCCATCAATCAATCAATCCATCAACTAATCCCATTTTATCCATGCAACCAGCAAGCCAGCCATTTCATGCTAATATACATTTCTATATGGATGTGGGTGGGTGGGTGTGCAGGGCATATTATTATACCTGCAATTATTCCATATCACAATTTCAACTGTAGCATACAGTTTGGAAATTCGCCATGTCCAAAACAATTCCCATATCCTTTGCAGTACTGCCTATTATTGTTGATACGATGGGGTTCCAGGCTGAGGTGGTCCGCATTAACACACAAACTATTGTGGCATAAATGCGATGCATCTAACTCTTTTGGAATGTTCAGACTTCTCATCTTTATCATTAATGCCAGTCTGTGGACATGTTTCTTTTTCCAAACATTAGTCTCAGGGTCCCTATATGACAATAGCCCATATAACCTATTTGATGTTACATTTCCTGTCCAGAGTATGCAAGTACTGTTAGGTGCAGGCACAGAATTGAACGATATTTTCTCAGACAAAATTTCAAAAATATCCGCCATTGCAACTTGTATAAGTGTAGGAATACATACATGAAAATAATAATGAGCATCAACCCCACAGGGTGCATTTAAAAAAAAAAATAAAAATAAAAATTTTATTTTTAAATTAATTTAAATTTTTAAAAATATTTAATTTTTTTAATTTTTAATTTCATAGTTCTATTTTTAAAGGTAATATACACAAAATGTCCAAATTTCATGCATCTACCTTGAATAATAAACTCAGGATAACAATTTAAACTTTTATAAACCCTCCTACTGACAGGAATAAGACCACAATTAATTTTCCTATATAGTCTTTACATTTGTTTGTCAGTACTGAACTTTCCACTGTGTCCAAATCCTAATAAATCATATGTTGCTGTAAAGTATCTTCAAAGATGAACTCACGCTGAAGTTCTTGTCAAAGGTTAACCGGCATTCTTATGAATGGCTGGACTGTAAACAAAGCAACGTGCAATAAGTCACAGATTTCACTTCCGGATCAGCACCAATGCCTCATTACTCACTGTGCACTGTCGCCAAAATACACACAGACAACCACACTATAATGCTCATATTCTAAACAATAGCCAATTTCCTTTAAATCAATACTAAGAATGACTAAATCTAATGCATACATCACCACCAAAATGAGAGAAGAAAAAATGATCTAAAAATAGACTCGGACTACATTCGTAGGTACTGAACCGGAAGTATTAATTGTGTCCTGATTCCTGTTACGATTAGGTTGAGTACGGCCTCTGAAGGTACTTGAGTGTCCTTATTTAGTTTCAGTACCCCATTGATTATATCCCGGATTAGTTCTAGAATTTGGCTTATTGGTATTTGATTGGTACTTTTATTGGTACTTTTATTTGTGGTTGATTCGGGCTGAGATTGTATTGGATTGTTAAGTTCTTGCTGTTTTGATTTTGGTATTGGATTGGTTGTTTTTAGATGACTTTTGTTAGGTTCTTGCGGTTTTGATTTACTGTTTGTTTTACCTGTGTCTGGTGGCAGGTTTTGTTATTGCTGCTTTCTTTTTCTTGCTGAGGTTTTGTTCTGTGGTTTGGTGCTGTTTGAGTTTATTTCTAGATTAGGTTTTTGTTTTTGGTTGTTTTTAATTTATGCTTGTTTGTGGTCTGTGCGGTTTGTTTGTTTTGATGTTTTAGGGCCATCCTGAAGTTGTTTTTTTGCTGCCTCGTATGTTACTTGTTTTTGTGACATAATTTCCATTGTTTGTATTTCCTTGATTGTGTACGGGCAGTCGTGTGATTTCGGGTGGTGCGATTCACTGCAGTTTGCACACTTCTGTCCTACAAATTTACATTTTTCTTGATGTTTTCCTCCACACTTACTGCATCTTGGTCGGAACGTGCATTTTTGGGTGAAGTGACCCCACCCTTGGTATTTGCTGCACAAGCGTGGTTTGCTTTTATACTCTAGCAGTCGAGCATAATTTCCCAGTGTTCCTACACGTATGAGTGTTGGTGGGTTTTCATTGAAGTATAGGAGTACCGCAGTAGATCTTTCGCCGTCCTTGTTTGATAGGAGTACTGCATTTTCAATGTTTTGACCATATTTCTTAATATCTTGTATGATTTTATTTGGCGTGTGTGTCTTATCCATTCTAATGACTTTCTTAATTAGTTGTGTTGGTCTGTTTGCTTGTTGTTTATGGGGGGTTGCGTTGTTGTGTCGAGTAATTGTTACTCTGTATATGCCAATATTTTGTACATCCACATATTTTGAAACTTGTTTGGCCGTGGAGCATCTTATTATGATGTATCGTTCTTTGGTGTGTATTATTTGGAACGTTCCCCTTTGTATTTTTTGTAGCTCCGTCATTATGCTTCTGCCACTTATTGCATTCATGTTTAGTCCCGGGCTTTTGATGTAAACTGTTAGTTCTTTCGGGTGGTATGTGTATTTTGTTTTTTTTTTGGGGTCAAGTTGGTTAGTTTTTATTTTGGTGTCTGTGGGGGGAGCTGCTTTTTCTACTGGGCCCTCTGTTTGGGGTTTGTTACCTGTTTTTAAGTGTTCTGATTTTTCCTTTTTTTTTCCCTTTGCATGGGTTGTTGCTGCTTTTTTTTCTCCTACTCCTAAGTTAGTTTTGGTTTCAAATTGGTTTTTAGTGTTTTTAGTTATTTTGTTGGACGATTTGCTTTTGGGGCCTCCTTTTACTGGTTGTTTTCCCATTCCTTTGAACAGTGGACTTGTTTTTATTTCAATATGGTCTTGTATGTCCGGAATTGTTAGGACCTGTTTCCATTTTTCTGTTTTTATCCTAACTTTTGAGGGGCCTGCTACTTGAACAAGGTGTACCTTATCGCAGATTGTTTTTGTAGCATTTGGTGTTAATGTTTTTATTGGTTTTGATTCCTCCTTATTTATTTGTTTTTGATTCACTCCTCCCTTCTGTCATACTAGGGCATATGTGTTGGGTCTAAACTACCCCTTTTCCCCCTCCTTATTTGGAATGTTTACCTCAATATTGGTTTTATCATGGATGGGGTCAGGAGCTATCCCCCTCCCCCCCCCCAACTAATGGAGTTACATCTAATTGGATATTCGGGTTGGGTTTTCCTATTGGTTGAGTGGTGTTTAAATCTGTGAAACTTGCTGTATCATAGTGATATTGTTGTCCTCTCATTAGGATTTCTGTATCAGGCGAGTGGGACATGTTGCAGTGTATAGTCGGTGACATTGGTAGCGGGGTACCGACATACATGTCTGTGCGGCCACAACTGCATTCTACTAGGGACGCTATCACTGGTAATGTGTCTTCCATATTTTGACTCATGCCCTTTGATTAGTTATTTAAGCGGATTTCAATTTGTGATTGATCCTTGCTTGAGGAGGATAATACAGATGTAAAGTTCAAAATATTTTCCCGTATGCCTCCTTTTGGGTTCATTACAATTGTACCTAAGTGCGTGGGTGGAGTGGATGTTATGACCTTTGATCTATTTCAAGGTTTCCTCATTACTTTCTGTTTATTCATTTTTATTCTCTCCATTGTTTTCCTAAGTTTAACAGTGGTGGAAAAATTAATTAATTAATTTATTTATTTGTTTATTTATAATTTTTGTTTTAAACAAACAAATTGCACAGGACTAATTGGTTAGTCATTTTTTTCTAAACAACGGTAGCACAGGAGTTACAATTTATTACTATTATTCACCTCGTCAATTAATTGAAACTTAATCGACCGTAAGGCTTCAACGTGCTCAAGGTGACAGAAAATCTCGCATGACGCGAATGATTGATTGATGATTGAATTAACGTCGTGTGCGCCCATTCGGGCATGTACGACGATTTACCCCCACAGCGTGCGAAGCACGCATAGGGGGGTTCAGTGGTCAGGTGTGTTGACAGTTTGCAACACACCTGACACTTTACTAATTTAGTACACCCCTCCAGCGCAGCATGGTTCCCCACAATTAAGTGGGTGAATTGAATGCGCGCTATTGGAGTATGTGTACAATTAACACACCCCACCATCAATGCATGGTTTCCCCACAAACGGGGGTTCATTGAAGGGATGATATTGAGGGTGGGGGGTGGGGTGGTGTTAATACCTGTACATAGGACTAGAACCACAATGTTTACAGGTATACAGGTGCGCGATAGCGCACTTATTTACAGAATTGCTTCAAGGACTCAGTCTGGAGTGGCAGGCAGCACGGACTAGGCAAGCGAAAGCGCGAAGCGTGACGGAAAGCTGAAACGCCAGGAAACGTACATGATCAAATTCTGCCCTGTTAACTAAGTCGGGCTGTCCCTATTACCAATTGTGTGTTAGCCACATATTGTAATTACGGTCACATTTAATAAGTTTTATAAATTTTCCTAATTTCCTATCAATTTTGAAATTTAGTGTACAGAATGTACGTATATTTTCCGAAAACAAGTAATAAATGAAATCTGGGTTTAAGTAACCCTCTCAATGTTTGTGGTCTTAATCAGATATTGTTAAGTTATCATTTAGTTCGGCGGATAATTGATCATATTTGTGTTGAGCTTTAGTTATATTCAAAAAGGTTTTCAAGCCAAAGTGAAAACCTGGAGGCATTGAAAGAACTCCTTAACCCTTAAAAGGGCTGGGTATTTCCCCTAGCATCGGCATGGCTCCCTCCAGTTGTCTATGCACCTTTAGAGCCTTTGATGGTCGATTTTGGCTATCTGGATCAGTGAGGTGAAAAATGGCTTTGTCATCCATCCAATCCTCGCAGTTTACGGGGAGGGCGTCAATCCGGTGGTATGCGATCAAAAAGTTGCAAATTAGCGCTGATAGATGTACCGGAGTTTCACCGTATTTCGGCCCCATGCCCTTGATATTTGCTATAGCTTTTTTGATGCGAGTCCTCGTCCTTTTTCCCCCTCCCCTGCTCTCCGTCAATATTACCGCCCTATGGTCCTCGATGAAACTAGAGGCTTTGTCTTTTTCCTCCCATACATCTTCACCAGTTCCGACGTGCAGGGCCATACGGTAGACATATTGCCACGCTTGTTGGTGTGGAGTGCCGGTTAGGACTAAATTGCCCCCTTCTAGCTGCGGTATGGAAGTGGACAGTTATGGTGGTGGTGACGAAGCTTTCTTCTTCCCTTCCGCCGCTGTCTTTCTTGCCCCCATCTTTTTCTCCTCCTTCTTCTCCTCCTCTGGTTTTTTCCTTGGAGACTCTGTCCCCTGCATCCCAGCTACAGATGTTATAGATGTTGCCGCTGGAGAGTTGACGGCGGTGGCGTTGTTGGTTTTTGCGCTGCTGGTTTTGGGGGCGATGTCGCTGCTGGTTTTGGGGCCATAGCAGGACCGCTCGGCTTCGGCTGGGGGGGGGGCGGTTGTCGCTCCCTCTTCTCAGTCCGGGCCTGTCCTCTCCATGGTCCCCCTCGTCTCCAATCTCTTGGGGTTCTTTCTACATTATTTCTTTTTTCTTCCCATATTAGGAGAAGAGTGGTTCTCTTCTCCTGCGCTCTTAAACTCCACCCTGTAGCCAAGGTAAGGCCGAGGCCCTTCAAGACGTTCAGGGCGAACTCAGGAATTACTAACTCCATGACTCGCTTTTTTTTTTTGTGGTATGTGCTATTACTCTCTTAGCTGCCGACTATGACGCGAATCGTTCGTTTCTTGCATTAGAGTCGTGTGCGCCCATTCGGGCATTTACGACTATCTACCCCCACAGCGTGCGAAGCACACCGTGGGGGATTAAATGTGTGCAAAGCACACTTAAATTAGGGACAGGTGTGTTGTAACAACACACCTGTCACGTTAAAGCGTATAGAGACGCTTGTGTTATACACCCCTCCAGCGCAGCATGGTTCCCCACAATTAAGGGGGTTAATTGAATGCGCGCTATTGGAGGATGTGTATATTTTAATTTTGAATTTTGAATTATGCCTGTACATAGGAATAGAACCACAATGTTTACAGGTATACAGGTGTGCGCAAGCGCACTTACAGAATTATTTCAAGGGCTCAGTCTGGAGTGGCAGGCAGCACGGACTAGGCGAGCGAAGGCGCAAAGCGTGACGGAGAGCTGAAACGCCAGGAACATACATGATCAAATTCTGCCCAGTTAGCTAAGTCGGACTGTCCCTAATACCAATAATGTGTAAACCACATATTTAATTATGACAATTCTTTCGAGTTTCAAATTTTGTTTATTTGATTCCATGTAATTTTGAATTTTGCGTACATAGTGTACATATTTTGTCCAAAAAATAATAGCAATAAACGAGTACAAGTTACTCATATCATTTTTGTATCACGCACAGATAATAAATTAGAGATTGTATTTTTGACGGTGGTTCAAAATAGATCAAATTTGTGATATAAAGAGTCTTATCAAAAGGGGTTTTCAAAAATTCGAAAGGAAAACCCCATAGAGTCAGGCAGTTTTTATCAGTCTGCGGCGAAGAGGACGGCGAACTAAAGCTCCCAGTTTCACTCCTCGGGCAGGCTGACTTCCCCAGTCGTCGTTTGCATCAGTCTCAGCATACTGCATTCAGTCATCACCTCTCTGTGTCGGGGTACTTACCGATGGAAAAACCCCAGTGTTCTATGTTATCACCGGGGCCACTCGTTTGTACTTCTCGACTGCACTGTTGTTTCTTCGGCATGGTGGCGGGGTAGGTCGGTCTTCTCTGTGTCGTTCTGCCTCGCATATATGTATTATATATATATATACATATACATGCAGGTACGCCCCTATCTTCCTTGGAATTATCATCAAGTAGTAGGCTGGTCGTTACCTGCACACGAGGCAGTCCATAAATCAAAGGTGGCCCCGCCCCTACTCATCCAACAGCAAGGTGCCGCGTGGTGTTGAATTCGCAAGATGTTGCTTGTTCGACGGCTGGCTCCTGACGGAATTGAATGAATGGAATGTGTGTGACGCGAATGTTGTTGTTATGCTTAGATTTAAGTCGTATGCGCCCTTCGGGCATGCACGACTATATACCCCCGTTAGGGGGATTAATATGTGATTGAACACATTTCTAGTTGTCAGGTGTGTTAACAGTTCGTAACACACCTGACACAGATGTACACCCCTCCAGCGCAGCATGATTCCGCACGAAGCGGTTAAAATGAATGCGCGCTATTGGAGAGGTAGTACATTTAACACACCCTACAGTCAATGCATGGTTACCCCCGAGAGGGATCATTGAGCGCACGAAATCGTAAGGTGTGTTGATATACCTGTACATAGGACTAGAACCACAATGTTTACAGGTATATGAGTGCGCGTTATAGCGCACGTTGTTGATTGAATTGTTTGAAGTAGTCAGTCTGGAGTGGAAAAGGCGGCACGGACTAAGCAAGCGAAGGCGCGAAGCGTGGCGAAAGCCGAAACGCCAAGAACGTACATACATGACCAAATTCTGCCCAGTTATACTAAGTCGGGCTTTCCCTAATACCAATAAAGTGTAAGCCACTTGTTCAATTATGACAATACATCGAGTTTCGAGATTTTGTTTAATTAATTCCTAATAAATTTTTTTTGGGAATTTTGCGTACATAGTGTACATATGTTGCCCAAAAATAAAAAAAATGGTGAATGCGTCACTTTATATACTGGAAGCACGGACGTGAAGGAAAACATACCCAAAAAATACACACAAAAAAACTCGTACACACAAAACACACCAAGTGCGCGGACCTAAAAGAAACACTTTTAAAAATTTTAACATTGGAAGGGTAAGGGAGTGTTTATAGACACACTCTATACAATCACACACCAGACATACATACAAATGTCCCTTGATAATGCCGCCAAGCAGGGGGCAGAAGGGAAAGGGTTTTTTTGGTTGGGAAAAAGACAAAGACAGACACAAACATACACTTAACACACACATTTTTTTAGGCAAATATTATTTCTTTTCTTAGCAATTTGTGTTGGCTCTAAAAAGGGCCGGGTTTTTTTTTTTTTTTTTTTCAAGTGCACCTAGAGATGCCCGCACCTCCCAGGTCTGGCACCACAAGCCGCACATCTTCCACTCCATCGATCTCCACGCCTGGAATTGCTGGAGATGGGAAAGGCAGAAGGGGATTGGGTGGCTTCACTGTCCCAATCCTCTGTTGCAGGGACAGCGAATGTCTGCCTTCTCCTCCTATACAACCTTTGTGCTTGTGGATGCTGTTGTCGAGGTTGTTGGCGCTGCTGTGGCTGTGGCTGCGGTGGTGTCCTCACCAGAGGCTTCACAGCACAGTTGGGGAGCATCATTAGATGAGGCCGCACCATCTTCTTCTCCTCTTCTTCTTCCTTCTTTTTCTGATCCTCTACCTATTCCTCGAATTTAATGAGGACCAGCTGGTCCATCAAGCGACGAACATACTCCAGGTGCACTTGAATTTCTTTTTTTAGTTTTTCCGTCCTACATTTGCTCATTTTTTTGTTGACAAGTCAACGTGGGTGATCCGACTGTTTTTCTTACTTAATTTGGATTATACTCGTGTGCGGCCATTCGGCCATGTACGAGTGGTTAATGGGCGCACGGCGCCCTACTTAATTGATCGTCAATGGGTTACCAGGCTGCAACCCATTGGACGCATTACTGTGTGCAAAGCCCACTATTTAATTATTCGTCAGGTGAACTACCTAGCTGTAGTCCCACTCGACGCATTACTGCACGCAAGGCATGCTACTTAATTATTCATGTCTGGAGGAGGCAAAGGCGGAGTCTGAGATTGCGTTGGAGGAGCGTAGCGTCACCGGATGGCTCCATTGATCCAGGGTATAATTTTTGATTTTATGCCAAATATAATTGTTGTCGTCTTGTACCTTAGCTAAGTTATCCTTGAATTTTGAATATACAACTCTTTACTTGTGGCTGGTTTGTATGCTGGTTAGTAAAGATTAAGATGAATAGATTTTGGCTCAGTCCAAGGAGTGTTCTATTAGGTTATTTAAAAAATTGTTAGTCATATGCACCTTTTTACTTTTGTTTTGAGTTTTATTTGTGCCCAATCGTTGTCCCTTTGTGCGGCTGGTCCTGATGGTTTGTGTTATTGACCACCTTTAGTTTTCTGTTGTTGTTGTTGGGGTGAGTTTCAGATTCAAATCTCATGGTACATATGCATATTTGTTTAAATTTTCGGGGATTTCGGATATTTTAGTTACCGCCTTGTGCGGAGGGACCCTGATGGTCTGGACTTTGGACCACCTTTATAGTCTTAATTTGGCTATTTTGGTGACCATACGTACGGGACGTGTTATGTTGGTATTCGGGTATTACTTTATTGTGTGTTGTGTGGCTGGGGTCTGATGGTCTGGGTTGGGACCACCTTGTATTCATTAGGTTGTTTTATGTAGGAACGTGTAGTCATTCTGTTACTCCTTGGACAATTCACCGAGTACCGTCACCTAGTTGAGAGATATAGGGAAGAAGGGAGAATATTAGAGAAGATTTTTTCTGTATTAGAATAGATATTCATTCATTCATTCATTCATTCATTCATTCATTCATTCATTCATTCATTCATTCATTCATTCATTCATTCATTCATATTAGTATTGTCATGCATTGGGATAGTTAGAGATGATTAGTTGGGGGAAGGAGGGATGTAATACGTGAGTGTGTATATTCTCTTAGTTATTGTATGTGTTCGGATTTTGTTATTGTTTAATCTTAAATTTCTTTTTACACTTGCAGTGCGAGGGACCAGGCTCGATGAACGTATCCCCACCGTAAGGGTGGGAATCTACCTGGTTTTCCTCCCTGCTTGTTTAATTGTAAATTTCTTTTTAGGGTAGAGCTCGCATCCAGAGAACCCTCGTGGAGCTTGCTTGACTGCCCTAATTATTTTGTTTTTGGCTACTGTTTTTCATTTTTATCCTCCCTATTGATGGGTTTTGAGTTACTAACCGGGGTTTAGATTTTTCCTCGCTTTCCGATATCAGAGATATATCCTAGAATATTTTTGTATACCGAATTGATGTTATTATTTCCTGTAGTTATAAAATTCGGGTATTGGTCTGGAGCTTGTAGTTCTTTTTTTTATTTTCTTGGAACATTTTCCTGTGTTCACTGTAGGTGGGGGATTCATTGAATATATGGCCTAATGTTTCTGGGGTTGGACAGTGAGGGCAGTTAATTCCTGCCTCTTTTATGCCGGGTAAAAACCTACCAAAACTGCTGGCTAGTAACGTGTTTCCAGTTTTTAGTCTAGTTATGACTTTGGAGTCGTATGGGTTTGTTAGGTTAGGGACGCTAACGTTTCTACTAACTAGCTTTAGCAGGTTGAATAGTTGTCTTCCTTTCTTTGTGTTATTTCATTCCCTCTGCCATTTAATATATATTTTCTGCCTAATCATATTGTATATTTCCAGGACGCTGTAATCCAATTGATGTACTTCGGATTCGCTAAGTTTATTTTTGGCTTCTTTGTCGGCCCTTTCGTTTCCGGGTATGTTAGTGTGGGAGGGCACCCACATAAATTCTACAGTATGGTTATTCTGTTCCAAGATTTTTAGTCGTAAGTAGACTTCTCTTAACACATTTTCTCTGCTGGAGGAGTTGCCTGTTTCCAGAGTTCGCAGCACGCTGAGGGAGTCGCTAATTATCATTGCTTTTGTTGTTTGGGTGTCCTGAATCCATTTGAGCAGTGATCGGGAAGCCTGGCCCCCAGCGTGATGTTTTCCCCCGGAATCACGACTGCTGCTGCAGTGCGTCCAGGGTCTGGGGATTTTGACCCATTGTTGTAGATTTGGGTGTATCCCTCATACCTACTCTCAATTTCGGTTAATACCTTTGCCCTTATTTCTATGGGTTGCTGTTTATTGCCAGAATTTAGCGCATTTACGTTTATTATGGGGGGGGGGGGGTTTACAGGTCCAAGGGGCGGTGTCCGGATATTTAGTGACTGCCGCTTGGAGATTTATAAGGTCTCATTTTCTTTTCAGATCGTGTATTTTTTTCTCTCCCGGTAAATTTGTAAGGAGTTTATGTCTAAAGGGCTTGTTGCATTTCTCGATGATGCTTCGAGTAGGGTGCGATTTTGTATGGATTGAAATCCTGGTCGCGTTTCTTAGGAGTAACTCCTCCCTTCTCAGATTTAAGGGGAGTTCCCCAGTTAGTACTTTGAGTTCTTCTCCATAAGTGTTTCCGAGAGCGCCGGTGCAGATAAGCAGAGCCTGGCGTTGTATTCGATCTAATTGTTTACGAAGATTGGGGTGAGCCGAAGCCTACACTTGGCACCCATAGTCGATTTTTGATCGAATAAGAGTCCTATATAATGTAAGGAGAGTGGTCTGATCCGCCCCCGCCCCCCCCCCCCCCAATCGGTACCTCTAAGGTTCCTTAAGAGGTTTAGATCTTGGCCACATCTCCTTACTAGCCCTGTTATGTGTTTGCCCCATGCAAGGTGCTCGTCGAATAACATTCCTAGGAATCGTGCTACTTTTTCGAATTTTATTTCTGACCCGTTTAGGAATAGTTTTTGGGGGTCCCTATGCGTTTTAGTTTTTGGAGTAAACAGTACTCCGACTGTTTTTCCTGGGGATATTTTGAAACCCCCACCTATCGGCCCATCGACCAATCCTATCTAGTCCCGTCTGTATTCGGCTCACCACAGCTTCGCTGGAGGGGTTTCCCGCTTTCCAGATCCCGCTGTCGTCAGCAAACTGGGATAGGTCCAGATAAGTCTGGTCAACTGACCTGTCTAGGTCATTTATCATGATGTTAAAAAGCGTGGGGCTCAGTACACTGCCCTGAGGGGTACCATTTTCTAATTCTTGTATTTGAGAGCACTGATTGCCCACTCTTGTTTGGATATTTCGACCTGTTATGAAGTTAGATATCCATTTGTGTATGCGGCCAGTTATCCCGCAGTGGTTTAACTTCGCAATTAATCCTTTGGTCCAAATTAGATCATATGCTTTTTCCAGGTCAAGGAATACGGCGATTAGGTTGCGATCACATTTCCTATTTGCATTGAATACTAATTTTATGTTTGCTTCCAGGCGAAGCAATTGATCTAAAGTGGATCGTTTGTTGTGGAATCCACTTTGATTGTTTGATATCAGCTTCTTGCTCTCTAGGTGGTATTTCAATTTATTGTTAATCATTGTCTCCATGACTTTACATATATTATTGGTGAGCGAAATTGGTCTGTACCAGTTTATATCCGCTGTATCTTTTCCGGGTTTCGGGATTGGGTTAACAATTGCTTGTTTCCATCATTTTGGTATTTCTCCCGATCGCCAGATCATATTCAGCAGATCTAAAATCGTCAGTTCTGTTTTTTCGGTGAGATTTTTGTAGATTTCGTACCCCAGCGTATCTTCACCCGGTGAGGTGGTTTTTTCCTATTAAGCGCCTTTCGCCACTCATAGATAGTTTAAGGGGCTCGTATGGTTTCCCCTGTGTGTGAACCATTCGGGGTGTTCTCTTTTTATTTTATTCCGATGGGTTTGGAAATTTACTAAGTGGTTGGCATTACTGCTCATGCCGGCAAAGTGTGAGGCTAATATTTCGGCTTTTTCTCAATCGGTTGTAAGTCTGGCGAGTTTTGGGGTCGAAAAGAACGTTTTTCCCCTAATTCTTTTAATTTTAGCCCATACTTGTTTTGAGTTTGCCTTGTCGTTTAGGGACGAGCAGAATTCCTTCCATGAGTTTTGTTTAGCCATGAATATAGTGTTTTTCACTTGGCGTTCTTAATCTTTGTAAACAAAGAAATCCTGATAATTTTTAGTGTGCCTAAATCTATTAAGGGCCTTTTTTTCTCTTTTATGGCTTGTTTACATTCTTCACTCCACCAGGGAACGGACTGTTTGTTGCCCCGCCCTCCCGTTTTGGTTATGTTCCACTCCGCTGCTGACGACAGCGCCTTGACCATGTTTTCTTTCACGTCCGTGCTTCCAGCATATAAAGCGGTGACCCCGCTAGCAAACGCACCGCTTTATATGCTGGAAGCACGGACGTGAAAGAAAACATGACTCAGATCGATAGAGAGAAATGTGAAAGAGCAGATACTTCAGATCGATAGAGAGAGGGTTAAAGAGCATATACAGTCCATTTTTTTTCAATCCATAAACAACACAACACCATTTTTTTCAAATTTTGGTTTTGCCTTTCTTGGGACGACTAATGTTTTGGTGGTGGTGATGTGTACGTTTTGGGGTCATCTTTGGTGTCAGGAGCAAAATAGAACTGAGGTCCCTCGGATGTCACACTTCTTTTTTATACTGGAACTCGTCTCCACTGATGGTCACCACGGCGTATCAACTCTATGACAGGCGTAACTCGACGTTGAGGTGTTTTCAATGGACTAAATCGTGTCAGTTCTTGTTTGGATAAATCCAGTAAACTTTGTAACACGCCTGTTCTGTCTTGGACTTTGGTTTTAGGTGAGGCCACTTTTTTTTAACAGCAGCCGCAGTGGCAAGAGCAGCCGAAGTAGATGCCCATGGAGAAGAAGAAGTGAATTTCGAAATAGGTTTCCATTTCTGCATCAAATTAGGAAACACGGGTCTTAAATCAGGTTTGGCAGGCATCATCACGAAGGGCGAAGAAGAAGAAGTGGTAGGAGAGGGTGACAACGTCACTGCCTCTCGTGGCTTTTAGTAGTACTTATGCGTCCTAGCAGCAGTACCTCTCTTTCTGGCAGCAGGAGATGTTGTTGTTGGTTTTTCTTGGAGGGGCTTTTCTTCATAGGGCTTTTCTTTTTCTTGTGTGTGGCGTGTTGTTGTGGCCGACTTTGAGGGGATTTGGTTTGTTTCTTTTTCTTCTTGGTTTTGGCTTGGGCATTAGGATCCCATTTCAAAAGAGAACGAATAATGACACCTCCTAAAGAACCACTACCAACAGGTGTCAAAATGATTTGTTTTTAGTGTGTGGATCGATTCTTGGATCTGCCAGTTGTGACAACGCACTTTTATATTTATCAAAAAAGCATTTGGTTTAATGGGGTATATGAATGATACCTTGAAGTAACTGACGTACTGTCAAAGTAAACCATTGTAAAACGTCTTTGAGACTAGCTTCTAACAAATGGGCACGGATTTGTGCATTTTTTCGCGACTGATGCCATACAGGGCACGAATCAATTTGGCAAGAGGATGAGATTGAAAGGAAGTCATCTTGAAGACTTTTGGAAAGAAATGACGTGGTGGATGTTTTTATATATTTTTTTTGCCTTCAGAGAATTGCCGAAGGGGTCGTGTAAATGACAGAACCTCCTTCTTCACACCAACGGTGAAACAATTGGGTACGAAATTTCAAATAATCGGGAGTGGTAGGTTTTTAATCGATGAGTAAATACGCATGCGGTGTTTGAGTGGCATCGTCGTACGCATAATTCAGCCAAGGAGTTCCTAACTGTTTGGCTAACACTTGAATTTGAGATTTGTCTCTGGGGCTTTTAAACAACACCACACAATGAGCATTGAGACTGAAGGTACGATGGACTTTTCTTTGTTGAAATAAATTTTGATTAATGTAAATGATACTGGCATCACGATGATGTTCATTTCGTGTAAACCAAAGTTTAATTTCTTCGTCTTCTCCTAACATGTCATCGAAGATGACCAGATGTGTTTGACTCAATTCTATGGGATCGTGTCTGACTTGAGTCAAACACATCTGGTCATCTTCGATGACATGTTAGGAGAAGACGAAGAAGAAGAAATTATGGGTCTTCGCGAGGAATGCCTTCGACAAACGAAATGGATTCTCCTTGACTTTCTTAAAGTAAGGTGTAATACGATTGCCACTCTTTGTAACACCACACGATACGTTGAGGGGGTCGATCAAACAAATGCGATTTGTCTTCGATCAAACGTTTGACAAATTCGGTTTTGCCTGAACCACTGGGTCCAGCAATCAACATGGTAAAAGGATGGCGCAGATACAAAGCTTCCCAACTTTGACGATCTAACTTTTCGTCAATCACTTTGACAACAGAAGAGGAGGAAGAGGAGGAAGAGGAGGACGCAGCCATGACTGAGGTATGGAGAATTTTGAAAGGAACATGAAAGACACAAGACATTTTATACATTTCAAACACGTTTAATGGTTCTAAGTTCACTTGTTCTTTTTGTCTTGGATGATTAGTGACACGCAAGGTCCTTGGCATAGTGTGCCACTTCTTGTAGCCAAGCATCGAAATCAACACTTTTCCAGTCACGTACATCTTTCCAATCGTTAAGTTGTTTGTGTAACCAAATAGCGATACACACTTCGTGCTAAGTATGAAGCGTAGATAAAGTTTGACAAATGTCTTCTTCACACGGAGGTACACAACTTGTTTTCATCATGATTCTCAACACTTTGAGCACAATTTGTCTTTCGTGCACCGATAAAGTGTGAATGGTCATGTCTTTGTTGCATGTACCGTTCATCAAAAATAGTCCATAACGAATTTCCTGGGAAACGAAATCCATGAAAAGTAGTTAGTAACACACAAACCACATATCGTCCAAAATTCAATGGAAACAGTTCGTGTATCAGTAATTTGTAATCCTCTAAGGTCTGAACACTATCATTGACTTCCTTCCACGGAATTCGTTCCACGACTGAAGACAACGGTCCTGGCATGGTCAGCTGTGATAGTTTCTCCCAAGAACCAGTCTTCTTATACTGTGGAAATAACAATAGTTTAAAAATCCAGAAATGACTTTGAGTTTGCGTTTCACTTGTATCTTGACAAACTCTCTGTAAATGCGTTCTCGCCGCTCCAAAGGCAGATTCTGAATGTGCATTCACAACCACGTCTTTCTTTTTAATGAAATAGTCACACAATTGCCAAATGGAATCTTGTGGTAAAGAATATCCAAGACATTCTCTGATTACCTTACTACACCTCAGACAGCGTAAAGGCGTTTCGTCTTGAGGTGACACTTTTTTTAAAAGTTTTTTGTATTCCTGTAAGTTTGTAACTTTTTCCTGAACGTCGTTCCATCGAATTCTGCGTAACAGTGTTACATTGTAGGTTGTACCATCTAAACTCTTAAAGGTGTCATCTAGTCTTTCATGAATGTCTAACCATTTGAACACTTTGAAACTAATCAGTACTTTTATAGCATTCAGATACCAATGGTTAAAACGTCTATGTCGTAAAGGATGTAATTGTTCTTTGCATTTCACTTGTATCTGGACCAGCTCTTGGTAAATGCGTTCTCGTAGCTCAGGAGGCAAACAACGAATGTGCTCTTCTAAAGTATCTGACATATTACTTCTTTGGACCGACCAAAGGCAGGTACTGACAGCGCGGAGACCATCTGGCATGTTCCAAGTAAGCCGAGTCTTTGTACTCTCATTCGTGCAGTGTCACACCACAGCTGAAACACTGAACTTTACCTCCTTCTCCCAAGTAGACAAATCCGGCTCTGGCTAAAGCCTTGGGAGTAGCTCCTTGCAGATATTTAGGCCATTTATCTTTGACGTCTGGAATCGACTTTCAAAGTCACAATAGCTAGGCAAAGCCACAGACAACGTGTATTCTTTGCCAGTGTATGGATGGTA
Organism: Margaritifera margaritifera; assembly: GCA_029931535.1. Classification (NCBI taxonomy): domain Eukaryota; kingdom Metazoa; phylum Mollusca; class Bivalvia; order Unionida; family Margaritiferidae; genus Margaritifera; species Margaritifera margaritifera. Next base: position 9,773,357 of record JAQPZY010001699.1, on the reverse strand, counting down.
TCCACATGTAGGTACACGCTTAGCATCACACTGACGAGTAAAGTAGAAGGGGCGTCGTACTGCATCGCTTTCGCTAGTGGGGCGGTAAGGCACACGAACGGCATCGCTTTCGATGGTGCCAGAGGAGCGGTAAGGTCATGCTGCATCGCTGATGTCAAAGCGTACGGCATCCGTCTCATCGCAAGGCACCGCATCGCACTCGATTTCGTGATTGAACTTAAATTTCACAGTGAGCTCCTCACTCAGTGGCTGTGTGGAATTAGTATTCATTTTCTTGCTCGGTCAACGTTTGTAGTCACAATGAATTGTTGGTCTTGGAAGTTGTTCCTTTTTTATACTGAAGATCGGCGTGTCCGTACGGTAAAGTGTTGTGGTCTGGAGATCGCACTCGTTTCTGGTACACAGTTTGATAGACTTTTTCTAAAAGGCGACTGACGATTTGGTGGTGTGGCAAACGTACGATTTTGTGGAGTTCTAAGGTTTTCACTCGAAAGTCGATCTTGCCCAGACTGTAAAGCATTTTTCAAGACATCAATGTTGACTCGTTGACTCGCTCGATAATTCAGTGTCAATCCTTTGACTTTGCATTTGGTATGAAGTTGGCCTTGTCGGTGTCTGTATTGGTAACCGTAATTTTTAGGGCCACTGCTGGCAAAACCGAGGATCGTCTCTTGTGAGTGCTCGCCCGTCCATGTCCCTAAACGATCTCCTTTGATGGTGGGGTGTTGGCTACCAGGGTGATGGATGTACATACAACTGTCGGTGTCAAAGTACAGGACTCGATCTCCCAACACTTCTAAAGCCTCGCCGTACAATTTTAAGCGAACATTGGCTGTCACGTAGGCTGCAATGACGACATTGCTAAAGTCGTCGGGGTGAACAAACTTTGGCTCTTCTTCGTAATTCACCAAGATCAAATTTTCACGGATGATTTCCACGTGTTTCATCAGTTTTCCTTTGTCGTTCATCAGTTGAAAGTAGCGACTGGGATCTGCCAAGTATTCCGTCTTGGGCAAGATCGGACGTTGTGCCAATTTTCCCCACAAACAATTCAACATTACTTTGGCAAACGATCTTCTTCCTTCGTTCTTTTCTACATCTTCTAAAGTGATACCTTCGACGGAACGATACTGTTCCTTGAATTGGACTTGGTCTTCTGGAGTCTGACACCAAGAGAGGTAGCCACTGGCTTCTTGTTTCAGTTTGAGAAATTCGTTGACGTAGCTTGAGAAAATGCCTGGATTCGCGGCGTCTTCCTTTTAGTATTTTTTGGGTGGGAGGAAAGTGCCAAATTTCGTATACTTTTAACAAGCGGTATCCCCGATCCAGAGCCCGAAACAATTTGATGCTGACCCACGTTCCTGTCAAAGCGCGCTCTTCCTCCGTGTGGTGGCAAGGGTGATCTTGATTACATGTTTCAGCACACGTACGGCATGGAGGAAACATCAGTTTTCCTTGGCAATGATGGGTTAAGACAGGATGTACAAGTGGGTCGGGGGTAAGACTTTGCATTTGATCAATCCTTCGTATTGACGAATGTGTTCCACGTCAATGTCTTCTGTCAGGATTTCAGGGTGTCCGGTAGGGAATCGCTTATATTTGAATACGCAAGGATACAACGAACACACGTCGATGTATTTGATTTCTTCTCCTCGAGATTCGTCTACGTTGTACAGCAACCGTCTGGCATTGGTTCGTCCTCCAAACAAACTGTGGCGTGGGTCCAAAGGTTCGATGTCTACTACGTCGTAACTTTCGGCAATGCGTCTAAATTCTGGATCGGTTTTGAAACGTCGATCGTACTCGTGCTCCCACATTTCTACCACTTGGTATCCTTGACTTTCTAACTTGAGGCGGCGTTGGTATGTGTGTTCGTACAACTCTTCCATGGTGACTACTGCGAGAGGATTTTGTAGGTGTCGTTGAGGAAAACAGATAGGGCATCCGTGAAATAAGCATCCCTGAAATTCGTACACCGTCTGAGGGTTTTCTAAATTCCAACCATCCACAGAAAGACTGCCATTTTCTTTTCTCCCCCGTTTCTCGCATGTTGTATGCATTTGTCTTCCTTTTCACACAAGTAATGGAGCAAAAGCAATGCTTTGGCAGAGTATTGACGGCTGACCGAGAGATAAGTGTTAGGGGATATGATGCCTAGTTGGTTCTCGGGCATGAACTTTTTTCTGTACACTAATCCACACGCTTTGGCCAGGGTACAAGCTTCCTTCAAAGGATCGACTTCTGCGTGATCTAGAAATAACTGTCGAAACTTTCTACAGCAACGGTGTAAAATCTCCACATCGGATCGACAATACTTCAGCATTTCTTCTTGAAAATCAAACGGGTCTGAAGCGTGAGTGTGGAACCCGGCGTATAGGGCTTCTCGGTGTTCGGTGTGCATCCCATCGGGGTCGTAATAGTGAACGTCAGGCAAATGCGGGAGCACTACGTGTTGATTGGCTTCGGTATTGAAAAAGTGGGGAAAATACCCTTTGGCCATTACTGTCATTCCAAATGTTTTAGGCATTCGACTCAAAGGCATGGCCAAATAACTCATAGAATCTTTGAATTATACTTGGCCCACTTTTATGTAGATGAGTTTGGCTCCGTTCATGGTGATTTGGGGGCATTTGGTACCTTGTTCTGAATATTTCGACAGAAACTGTCCATAGTATCCCAAGAAATTGTGAGCCATGACGGTAGCATATCGATGACAGTCCCCGTAACGTTGAATGTCCTCTTCGCTCCAAGTGTCGTCAATATGATCTAAGATCCATTGGGCAAAATCGGGAAGAGTGTTGGGGCCACGAAAGATATTTTCACGTCCTCCTGGAATCTTACTACAATGGGGACAATGAAAATAGATAGGTTTTTGTATGCTCTTCTCACGAGCCCGATGAGCAACGCAGAAATTAGGGATGTGAATACCCATCTCTAGCATACATTCAAAGTCAAAAAAGATAAAATCCACTCGTGTCTTGTTTTTCTTCTTGTGCTGATCACCCTTTAATTCTTTCTCCAGTGTATTGTCATATTTTTGCATGTAACAATGATGTTCAATTTTCGGGAGCAACGGAACGACTTTCTTTTTTAGGGATTCTAGACTCTCTTGGTCTTGTGCAGGTGGAATGTATTGTTTCAGGTTCACTCATGTCCTCTTCGAAATCGCTGGCATGGACTTGGGCTAGCACTTCAGCTAGCGGCGTATGAGGTGGCACGGAAAGTCGCCGTCATGGCCTATTAGTTTCTTCTTCTGGTTTCTCACTGAAATTGCGTGATCGTTTCATCTTGATGTCCAACTTTGATCTGATTGAGTTTTACACAGGCTCTCTCCTTATATATAGAGAGTGTCTTACCCTCAGAGCAACTATTCGTTATTCAACTTTCAAACAGTGAAGATGGAAGAGTCACAACAAATCACTTTTCCTCAGACATTTACAGAGAGTCATTCGAAAGTATACCAGTAAGACTAAGGACTACTCCTCCTCTCGAGATAAAAGTCAAGATACTTGCTATATCTGCCAGGAAAAAGGACATTAATGTTTCTAGAATGTCCACAACGTCAAAGTAAAGGCAAAGAAAACAGAGACAAAGGGAAAGATACCTGTTATCATTGTCAAGAAAAATGACATTGGTCTTCAGAGTGTCCTAAGAAACAAGAGAACAAGCAAGAGAGGGAGGAGGCAGAGGGCACTTCAGCAACAGAAGAAGAAGAAGAACCCATCCCCGAAGTCAAGACGACTGGAAGACAGTAAGGAAGAACCCATGATGCCTGTGAAGAAATTCAAGAAGAGAGACAGACAGTGAAAGAAAAAATGAACTTGGGTGACGTATTGTGAAATGTTCATTGTGATTTTTAAAAAGAGAATATACCAAAAAGGAAAGAAGTGTCTCTTGGTTTTGATTTTGTTTTATAGCATGGATGCACACACGCACTCATACACAATCAAATGATGGGATCTAAAGTTTTACTTGATTTGGCAATTTGATTTCTTTTCTAAGAAATGTGGGTGGCCCTAAAAAGGACCGTTGGGGTGTTTGTTTTTAAAACAAATTTATAGACTGGACATGATGAGCTTTAACTGTCTCAATCCTTTTCCACGGTCAAGTCCTACTCCTCCTGCTGCGGCTGCTTTGGTAGTGGTAGTAGAAGTAGTCAATGGTGGTGGTTGTGGTGGTGGTGTAATCTCAGTAGTAGTGAGAGTGGATGATGTGATGGGCTTAGAATGTTTAGCCCGTGATGGTCTCTTTCTCTTGGGTTCAGTTAAAGATGTCTGATACATGTTTCTCAGATTCTTTAACTCTGGTACAATATATTGTAGTAGACTCACCGTTAGATTGTCACCACTCCCTTCCTTCTGTCCTTCACACTTCAAAGATTTCTGCTTCTCCTCTTCTTCTTGCTTTCTTCTTTCCTCTTCTTGCTGAAGAAATGCTTTCTTCTCCTTCTCTCTGACGCTGCAAACCTTTTTCCAATTCTTCCTTCTGTCTCTTTCTAAAATCATCGATCACAGGTAAGGATGGAGAAGAAGGTGGTACTACGGCGGTTGTTTCAGGCGACTACAGAAAATTCTTGCGACTACAGAAAATCCACAAAATCCAAATTAAAATCTTCTGGATGGGTGTTGACCACTGCCGTCGTCGTACTATCACTCCGATCATAAGAGGTTTCCATAGCAGGCTCACCTCAATACATCGTTTCCGCTGTATCAGCCATACTTAAACTATGCCGCAAAAGGTAAAACCGTATGAATGCTGTGGCGTCTATATACTGAAGGTGACGTCACATACCCGCTCTCTTCTGATTGGAAGAGAGACCCTACATTTTGTAACGCGCGTTTGGATTGGTAGACCATTTCGATCCGCTCTTTGGCTATATATACCAGTGTTTTTGTTACATAGTTTCACCTGTTCTCAAGACAAGATATATACTTCCGTAGAATCTTCAAGTATCGTATCGGGCATGCTCTTCAACCCGGACTACCCCATGTATGTCAAAGCATCATGGGCTATTACTAAGATTACGGCTACAGCTATTTGGAAGAGAAGGATTTATGTGGATAGTATTGACTTATGGACCTGAAGTGCGTAGAAGTTTGAGGAGAAGAAGACCAGTGAAGAGGTGTAATATGTGTTAACTACCTTTGGTTGAAAAAAACTCCAACGGCCATTTTCAGGGCCTCCCACATCTCTCAGAAAAGAAAAAAAATCAAAACTAGCCAATGGTGTTTCTATGTTTTGTGTTTGTTTGTTTGTCTATGTGTATATTCTGTCAGTATAAAATACTTCTGTCCATTAAACACTTCTACCGCATAAACACTTCTGCCCCATAAACACTTCACTTCTGCCCCCAAGTACCCCATCCATGTTAATTTTCCCGTATAGGCCCCCAAGTGCCATCTCCATGTTAATTTCCCATATATGCCCCCAAGTTCCTCATTCTACCCCCAGTTCCCTCACATTACTACTCATGTTGCTATTCGACATTCTGTGTCATCCATACAGTATCGGCTACCTGTTACAATGTACGACGAACGGTACACATTTTTTAGGAAAAACTCTTGACTAAATATAGTAATACAATTGTTTAAGTAGCGATTTTAACTCGCATCATAATCACAATCATGTTTGAAAACGATGGAAAAATTGGGCATTGATGACTGTTGATGACTGTTGATGGCAAACCGAAATTAAGTGACGCTCAAAATTTGGGTGCAGCATCTGTAACCTAACTAGACTAGACTGCAAGCTTGCCAAGGCCAAACACAAATTCAAGTTTGAATGCAGAAATATAAACAAAATAAAGAATCAAAATCCTTACAAGAAAAAGCAAAGCAATAAAATCTTTTGTTTAAAGTTGCTACGCTCTGGAATCTGTCGAATACGACTGCTCTGTGATGTTTCTACAATATCACTTTATCAATACGCGCAAGAAATGTGTTAACGAAAATACAAATCGTATGAAAACAGACATTAACTTTGACAAAATGCACAATTTGAAACATTATATTTACTAGCTAATTTTACCCGTCACAATTGTTTAACTTACCGTTTCTGTAACTGAACAAAATCCTCATCTGTGCCAGATGCACCATCCTCCTGTTCTAGAAGTTGTTAGAACACGTGCATGGACTCAGTATGACTCCAATTCATAGGCCCATGCGCAATAACGCATCCTCATTCTTTAATAGGTCCTTGAATAATGAAGGACATCAGAGCGCGGTGGGATGAGGGCAATAGTGACAGGTTCAGTATTACATAATTAAAATTAATTTACCCCCCCCCCCCTCCCAACAACATTTTAATATCAGTAATACGTGATCTGTTACTATTGTTTATCTGAATTGTTCAGTAAGGAGTTAGGCTGATGACCTCCATTGGAACAAAATTACCTTAAAAAGAAGCATCCACTACTGTTGATTAGCAGTAGGCTGGGTCACTGTGCCGCAACTATTGGACCGAGAGAAAAATACCTTGTCTCTAGTTTGATAAGGACTAAAGGTAGAAGGAGAATGTTGTATGCGATCGCCAAAACGTAGCTTTCACAAAATGTCCTCCAGGGATGAATGATTGATATAGGCTCAATCAGTAGGGATAACCCTTACTTCGTGGGCCTTAATTCTCATAAAAGAAAGGTCTCTCTCAGCGAGCGAGTGAGCGATAAGCTCTCTTGATAGTGATTGAAATTCATATCGTGATGGTGGATGCTGAAATATCAGCCGAGCCCTTTAAGGGAAGAAAGACCCGTCTCCTACCCTTTCTTCTCCTTTTTGAAGATGCCAAATTCAAACTAAGTGACCTATCTGGGCAAAGAAGTTAATCCTGATAATCCCCAGCACATATGCGACTTAGACTGGGGATCTCTATCGAAGATGGCATTCCTGAGGAAAGTTGTTTTTGCAATTAAAAAAAAAAAAAAACATTAAAGGGAAATAGAATCATAATCACCACTGGACCGTAAACCTCCCTCCTCTATAGAGAGGGTATATGTTCGCTTCTTCTCCACGCTGACGCTACAGGTAGGAGAAAGATTGTTTAAAACGTAAGATTTTCAAACGAGGCCGAACTCAAAGGTTCATAAGGGAGTTTTGTCAGGGCCCACAAAACACAGGAAATATTCCATCTAGGCATCAAAGAAAGAGACACAGGTCTCTGCAACTCGATGAACTGAATAAGATCCGCCATCTTTGGAGAACTTAAGTGTGTTTGAAAGGGCTGCCCTATAACTTTTGATTGTGGAGAGCGAACAAGATCTCTCATCAAAGAGGAAGAGTAGAAAATCTGCTACTACAAAAAGAGAGGAGTAGCTAGGATTGACGAGTTTCCTAGTGCACCAATCACAAAAAAATTATCCACTTTGCTACATTGATCTTAGAGGTAGATTGTCTCCGGACCTAGACGATGTAGTCGGCAATCTTGCTCGACAACTTTACCTGGCAGATATATCACTTGAGATAAGCCATGGCTGAAGGTGGTGAATCTGGATGTTGCTGTGAAGAAGAGTCTCGTACTTCTTCCACTGAGGTAACACCTTGGGTTGGTCTATCTACAGGTCGAGGAGGTCGTTAAACCAAGACCTCCGAGCTGTGTATGTCCTGACCTTGTGAAGTACCCACGGTACCAACCTGAAGGGTGGGAATGCATAAGCGAACAGTCTATCCCACCTCAGGATGAAGACGTCCACTGCCCAGGCTCTTTGTTCTGGGACTGGGGAGAAATAGAACGAGAGCTTGTTGTTAACTTTCGTTGCAAACAAGTCCAATAAGGCTTCTCCCATAGACTGAACAGGGACTCTGCAATTACTTGATGCAGAGACCATGCTGCGAGAACTACTCTGCCTGTCCTGGACAAACTGTTCACAAGGATATTTTTCTTTCCTGGAATGTGACCAACTCGGAGTGTAATTCCTTCTGACTCAGCCCAGCGTATAAGGTTCCAGACTTCCACGCAGAGAGAAGGAGCAAGAGTGCCTCCTTGTCGTCCGAGATATGCAACCACCGATATATTGTCTGTGGAGATCATCAAGCAATAACCCCCGTCTTGATATGTGTGCCCTTTCAGTGCGAAGAGCACAGTTCTCGTTTCCAAATTGTTTATGTGGAAGAGACTTTCTTCCTGGGACCAATGGCCCTGGAGAAGTACTCCCGACTCTAGATGAGCACCCCACCCTGTATATGACGCGTCGGTGTACATATAGGAGTGGGGTTCTGGGGCATGCAGTGGAACTCCAATCAGAATTTTTTATTTATTGTCCCTCCACATGAGGTGGTACTGAAATGCCGACCCCTGTGAAATTCGAGCTGACAGAGGATCCTTGTGTGGTTTCCAGATCGCACACAGGACAGGACGTAAATGGAGTCTCCCTATGGATACCAGATCCACCGCGGAGTTCATGGTCCCCTGAAGAGAGGTAAAGGCGAGCTGACGAAGTTTTGGCCTGTCAATCTTCAAAAGATCCAGGATTTTGTTGTCATGTCTTGGCGAACACAAACCCGGCCCAGAAAAGTGAGGAAATTCATTCTTATGTAGAAGGAAGGAGCTCTGATTTCGGTGCAAGTCCTAGCTGATTCGCTGCAGACCAGCAGCTGGACATATAAAGTGACAGGGACTACTTCCTTTCCTGATGTCGTGGGGAGGGGGTGGGGCTTAACGGGACAGGCGAGGGAGTGGACTCACAACCTCGGAAGGATGCAGGACCATTAGAACCGGAACAATCCCTCCTCGGGGATGCCCGGAAAGTAGGGAAATTAATGTCATGTGACTCCTCACGGGGTGCGACTGGACTGTCCTTTATAATTGTCTTTTCTGAAGGGCGTGAACGTTTCTTCCCATCCATTTGCTTCCTAGAGGAAGGGAGTCTGACCCTCTCCTCCTAAGATGATCGATCCTGAGCAGCAGGTGATGGTCTCTGTTCCTCAACACCCGTATTGCTTGACGGCAATCCATGGATGATGGCTAAGATTCACTCATTTGATCGGGGGGGGGGGGGGGGGGGGGGGACTCTACAACCTGAAGGAATTGAATGGAAACATGCGGGTTGGGGAGGGGGACATCGGTCCGATTCCCTTTCCCGGTAGAGTGCATAAATGCAAGTTCATTGGTTTGGGACTGAGAATGAATAATTCAATATTGTGGACAAAGGTTGGGGAAGGGAGGGGGCTACGGATTCGACCCAAGCCCTGTCTCCGTACCTAGATTTGGCAAAGGTTTGACCGGTGCCCGGTGGCCTGTGCTATATGACCAGTGTTCGGTACCATGTGGCTGTTGCCTGGTGCCAGTGTGTACCCGGTATCATGACCTGGTGATCGGTGATCATTCACCTGAGCCTAATGGTGACTCAGATATGTGGGTGGAACACTCCCCAGAACTGAGAGCTAGAACGCTGCATAAGCCTCTTGGGGTTGCACGAACGTCTAGTCGCCCCAGATGGGCTTCGGGTACCTGGTGAATGTTGACCCTCTCCCAAAGGAGGTGGATGGTGGGTGGTGGTTGCAATCAGTCTCCATGCAAGGGCATTGATCTATCCCCTCGGGGAGTAAGTCTTCCCTCATGCTCAGGAAGTGCTGCCCTTCCCTCCTATAGTCAGTAGAGGGGGTTGGCGCATTCAATCCCAGCTGAGGCTATAGCTTATAACAAATGCTGCCTTCTTGCTAGAAGATGCACTCTATCACGAAAGGTGCTGCTCCTCCCTCTTTTATTCAGGGGAGCGCACTCGATCCCTAGAGAAGGGTGGAAACAGCTGCTCATTCCGGGAAGGTGCTGTCCTTTGGGGGGATGCACCCGATCCCATAATTAGATGGTACACTCTTGAGATCCTTGGGATTTAGTGGGAGAGGAGGAACATACTTCTTTCCTACATTTATGTGTACGACTGTTTTGGCGAGGTCCCTTACACTGTCAGCCCATGAACAACAAATTGGACATCCATCTGTTTATGTACATGAAAGACATGTGGTGTGGGTGTCCCATGGGGATATCTTGTGCCCACACTTTGTGACATCTGAAATAAAAATTTCTGAAAAAGTATTTTTGTAATGACAAAAAACACATGTAATAACAACTAGGATTGCATCAGTTGCATTATTATCTCAACTATTTACCCGCGAGTTTAAGGCCTCAAAGTCAAGTACTAGCCATGGAGTAAACTGTGAATTTTGACGACTCGCAATAAATTTTTATTTTCCTACAAGGTAATTCCTGAACCAACGACAGGTAGGAAGAGTAGAGGCCTCACCGTGACCAAAACACTGAAAATTATCATTCTGGACTATCAAAAGAACTTTTTGAAAGTAACGGACTGAGGGATATGTTCGCTAATGAAGAGGATATGAATATATAAGGCCCTGAAAATCAATATACCACTCATAAGTATTTTTTTCTCCTAAAGTAGGAATTTTCCAGTGTTGACAAGATGTCAGACTGAGTCAATGCACGTGTTCTAAGAACTTCTATAACTGAAGGATGGTACATCTGGCACAGACGAGGGTTTTCTCATTGCAGAAATGATAAGCTAACCAAAAGCGAGAGGTAACATATTACTGATATTTTTATTACTTCTTTTTATTGATGTAGTAATTCACCCGCAAATTGCATTGGCACAGAATGGAGAAACAAATTCATGCAAATCAACAGTTTTTGCCTTAAAAACTAAATACTAAAAACAACATCTACGTTTTTTTTCCGAGTAGATGAAAGGAAATATTTCATAGGTGAAGTGGAAACCTTTTGTATTGTCACTTGTGACAATACAATGTTTCCACTTCACTTGTGAAATATTTCTTTACACCTACTCAAAAAAAGTAGATATTCTCTATATATCTAACACTGAAACAGTTTGCTTTATCCAGGGTAAGTAGGTTAACATCTGATTTCTATTGACACCGACATTGCAATTATTGACATCGGCATCATTAAACATGTCTCAAACAGTAATCTAAATATGGGGCACATTTTGGGTTGTCTCACTTGCACTGGAGTTGGATTTATCACAAAGATGGGGTATTAAGTTGTTTCAGTTGCAGGTCCAGGAATAATGCGGGAGTAGTAAGCATTGCCAGGGCATAATTTTAATCATGTAACAGTAGAGAAAACTTTCCAGGTAACGAAGCGACTGTTTTGCACTAATTTGTAAGGGGGGAGGAGGCAGGCAGCATGCAGGCAATCGTCTTGCTGCAAGAACACAAAATATGTCCAATGTTCTTTGGTCAATTTTTTAATCCAAATGTTTATCATAGTGGATGATTAGGGCAGCAATGTTATGGCCAGTTACTTGCTGAAATGTATGGGTAGGCAGCCAGGGAACAGTGGTTTGTTTTTTGACTGTCGATACTAGCTTTCTCCAAAGCACTTTTAATCAGTTGACCAAGTGTTTTTAGCTCTATTGGTCAGAGACCAGAATAGTTCATGTGATGATCTGTTGTCCATCGTTCATCATCGCAAGTTTGTTATCACTACTTGTCCTAAACAATGTGGCAGATTCCCATGAAACTTTACACACACATTCATCCCAAGGTCAAGTTGGCCCTAAATGAAACTGGTGCTGCTGAGATGTCCAGCAGCCATCTTGAAAATCTTATTGCTACTCCTCCTGAATGGATGGTCACATCAATACGAGACTTTTACAAAAAGGCTTCTTATGATCTCTAATTGGTCCTAAACGAAAATGGTGCTGATCTGATGTCCAATATGGCCATCATCTTGAAAAATTTTTATCACTGCTCCTCCTGAATGGAAGTTGTAGTGACATGGGGTTTTCACCAGATTTTGTACAAACTCTAGTTGGTCCCAAGTGGCCATCTTGAAAATCTTACTGTCGCTACTCCACCTGAATGTATAGACACAACACGCAGTTTTCACTAAAAGATTTTTTGTCTAGTTGGTCCTAAAGAAAAATGGTGTTGATCCGACATCCAATATGGCCACCACAGCAGCCATTTTGAAAATCTTGTTATTGTAACTCAGTCTCATATCAGCATGGGGTCTTGAATAAAAATTGTGCCAATCCAACATACAATATGGCTACCACAGCAGCCATCTTGAAAATCTTATTGATACTCCTCCTAGATCCAAAGTCATATCATCATTGGGTTTTCACCAGAATTCTTATGATGTCCAGTTGGTACTAACTGCAAATGGTGCTGATCTGAGCAATATGGCAGCCATCTTGAAATCTTGTTATTGCAACTCCTCCTAAATGGAGTCATGGGGTTTTCACCAGAAGACTAATTATATCAATTTGGTTCTGAATGAAAATGGTGCAAATCTGACCTCAAATATGACTGCCATATTGAACATATTGAAAATCGAGACACTAATTCTCCTGAATGGATGGTCATATCAACATGGGGTTTTCTAATGGTGTCTAGTTTGTCCTAAATGAAAATTATGCTGATCTTGCACCTAACATGTCTGCCACAGTGGCCAATATGAAAATCTCTCAAGAATATCAGAGATGGTTTCAACACTCCGCAGTTATAAATAAGAAATGGTCTTATATTAAAATCCTGGAAGTTCTTTTTAGACAGAAGAGTGTCAGTCCCTTCGAGTACCCCTTTTATTTTGTTGTTCCCACCACTGTTGTTGAATGATACCAGTCCTGCATGTTGAGATTAAACCACTCCATGAACTGGAGTTAGACAAATTTTTGTTTTTTTTTAAATATTCATAGGCCGATGCTACAGTATCTAAATAAATGTGAACTTGGTTTCTGTCATCCAGTACACCATTTGGACCAAATAATCTAGGCTTAGCTTATCTGAAATCAACTCTACATGAACCATCCAGGTCTTAGAATCACATTCTTTATACTCAAAGTATTTTTCACATATAGTGCTACGACTCCAATTTCGATTATCTGGTCTCATCTCAACCTTTAAGCCCAAAGATCTTGTTCAAATAGCAACAAGGTAAAACTGCACGACTCGTGGGACAGGGGTGGGATTAGGTGGTGTGGTGAACATGCCAATCTGTCCCAAAGAAAACAATTTATTTTTCTCTTCAAGTGAAAGAGGTTCTGATGCATTACTTTTGCTTCCTAGACCATTCTTCTTTAGGTCCCCTTAACAGTAAGTGTCTGAATTATTTTATGGAATTTTCTGTCTATAAGAGATGTTTCATAGCCCATGTCTCACAGAATCAAGAGTTTGCTGGTTCGTACTTGGTACCATCAGTTTTTCTAATAGAGACAACCATTTCAGCAAGCAGTTCATTAATCTGGGATGTTTTCTTTTGATCTAGGTTCTCTTTTAATTGGACATTTTTCATATCTCTTGATGTTGTTACTTTGGCATTTTTCTTTCTTTGACATTCAACAACTCACGACATCAATTTCTCCTCAGGAACATCCCGGTCTGAGAGGTGATTTGTAACATTACTGACAATTAACCCGATTTGCATGGCCATGACGAAGCTCATTCAGGGGAATACTTTATTTTTGTTCTATAGTACTAAAAAGGTCTAATCAAAACCCTATGTAGAATGCATTTGACACAATAGCAACAAACTTATTGGGTCCTGTGTGTGCTTGACAGCACCTATTTAGTGTTCAACATCCAGCAAGTAGAAAATTTACTGGATCATCCCATGTGATGCAACTGCATAGGAAGTCAAGAGCTGGTATATAATAAAATTAGTTCTTTCCAGTCACCTGGGGCAAAATATGCATGTAGTTTTGTATATGTATCTTTCTGGTGGCCTGGGGGAAAATATGCATGTAGTTTTGTATATGTATCTGTAGGTTAACTGATAAATGATACCAACAACCTCTGCTGCAAAGAGTAATGCTTTATTATATTTTGATAAATAAAAGGAAGACAAAAAAAAGAGAACAGCAGTAATAGTGCAATTGCTAAGCATGCAACATTTTAACCTATACGGAACAGGAAAATACCCAGAGAAATGAGGATACAAGATACATGTTGGAATAGGGATATATGGATGCATTAACAACATTATTACATAAATAATAAGCATTGTTTTGTTGCATTTACAGCTACAATAAAGAAAACATACACTTTTGATTCTCATACACTGATATTCATTATTTGCTGTTTGCAGACTAAAACAACAAGAACAGTCGCAGCTTTGTATGCTGCTCATTTTTCTTCTGCCGATTCAAAGGCAAAATATAGAAACAATATAAAGTCTAAATCTGTATAGATTATGCTATTTCTTAAAAATGTCACAGAATATCTTTCTTAAAAAATCTGATTCAATTTCTACTTATTTATTCAGATAAAGCTTCTGACCACAGGTCCAGTTTTCAAGATGGCTGATGAGATGTTACAGATGTAGCTATGACCAGAAATATAGACAGGAGGTTTCACAGCTTCTCCTGACAGTACAAAATAACGCTGCCACTTTTTCTTGTCTCTACTCCTCGTCAATGACAGTTTCCTCAACTTTCAACAAAAATTCCACAATTTCCTCTTCATACTCTTCTTCAGCTCTGTTTCCCAAGTCATCTGTGTCGATACCTAACAAATAAGAAACATAGTGTAAATTGATGTATAAACACACGGTCGATTTGAATACAATCTTGTCTTGAAACATTTGGTCATCGGTAGTGGTGTGATGATTAAAAAAATATAATCAAAGATTGGTTGGAAAAGCCAAACAACCAAGTACTCCACTGACAAACAAGACGAAACTACAGATGAAATCTGACCTGGTACTTGCCATTTGCATTGATTGCTAGTCACATGATTATCCAAATCTCGCAACCTACATGTCCATGATATCAGAGGTCCAGTAGTTATGTGATACCAACAAAAACCTCCTTTCCAATGTTGTACAAAATATTAGAAAATATTAAATGAAAGTCAGGTAATGTTTGTAAAAAAAAAGAAAGGAAACGTAATTCTCAACATATTTATTCCGAGAACAACTACCAGAAACCTGTTGATGTCGCAGCAACCTGGAGAAAGCCAGACTTATCAGAGCATGTGTCAACGATAATTTTGTTGGTATCGTGTGACTACTGCATTGACATGTACTCTCTGATTGCTGAATCTGGCTTTCTCCAAGTTGCTGTGATATCTAGCATATTATAACTTTAGACATATACTGTCCCAAAGTTTCAGTTGAATACAGCAACTGACATGAAAAAGGTATGTGACTTTCAAACACTTGAACACAACACCTTAACAATGCTGGCAATGATGCCACAAGCTTTCTATTTTTGGAAGCTAGACAGGAACTCCTTGCACATCTTGGTACAAACTTTAGATATAGTAATATTATCCCAAGGTTTCAGCTGAATATAGCAATTATCCCAAGGTTTCAGCTGAACATAGCATCTGATGTAGAAGATGTGCAACTTTCAAAGACCATAACATAAATTAGATTGTCGACAACACCACTGTTGTTGCCAGAAAATTTATACTTTTGTCTTGTCATTTACAGACAAGAGAAAAATCAAAGTACTGAGAATATTGATGCCTTGGAGAGCTGAAGTGATCCACATTCACATCAGATGAAAGAACACAACTACTACTGCATTGCTACCTATTCATGGTCCTTTGTAATATTGCAAACATACTGCTCTAAAAAGTCCTGATAATATTTCTTTTCCAAATTTTCTTTCCTTTATATGTCAACAGAGAATTTATATTACCATTTAAAACATTATCTGAAATTGTATTGTGATTTCCTTTTTAAAAGCATTCTCTATTATTGTTTCAAGCATTACCATTAGTGGCACATTATCCAAGGGAAATAACCGATTCTCCAATCATTTATGTAAATTTGAGTTACCTCCATTGACATATACAACGGACAATGCAGGTCAGTGAATGTATACTTTGTTACTAATTATATTAAGACCATAGAGCTTGTTACTATTATTAGCAACACAAACTATATTTGGTAAAAGAGAATGTATACTATGCCATAGGCATTGAGGGTCTAAAATCCCTCCAAGCCAAAAAGTCTGATATTCTTTTTCAGTCATATGCTGCTTTATTGTTTCCTCATATCAAACCATCTTGTCTACATCATGTTTTTGACAGTTCTTAAGAAACCAAAAGGTGTATTCTTGATCTATAGTCAGCCAGTCATGAGGCTGAAAAATACTTTGGATGGAATTTTTTTTTAGCAGAAGCCTGCATCCATGCTTAATTGTATTCTCATTGGGTACCAATAATGGTAGGGGCAGATGCCATTTCTTACATTTCTTGTGAGATCATTGTAGAAAGAGTCTGTTATCCATGATGATTTATTTGTTTATTTATACATAAATTATTAGGTGCCATGATATTCCCACCACTCAAAATAGTGAAGGGACAAATGGGCAATTCTTGTTAGATAGCTATCTACTGGGTTCCCACACTTTTTTAAACAAACATTTCAAGGTCTTTTCCAGGTCTGTTCCTGGATGAAATTGATATTTTCAAGGTTTACTTAGGACCCTTACTGAATGGAATTAAAAAACATTTTGGCTTTGAAAACGTGCATTTTTTAAAAATCAAAAAGGTTTCCTTTTTGAGACTCTCCCATAAAATCTGATATTCTAATATGACCATGTACACAGGATGTATCACTTGAAACAAGTATAACTATTGAAGTTCATATATATTTGCATGTAACTCAATCACCAATTATGTTGTTTTAATTAAATGCATCACCAGCAGAAAATTTTGACGACTTTAGTGACCACTAGCACCAACACAGCTGATATTATTATGCGGCAACTTGTCATGGCAGTATTCAGTATATGGAGTCCTTGATTACAAGTAAAATAGGACCTCAGTTATCCCCAAGTTTTTTGGGGGGTGGGGAGCAATAAAGACACAAAAAACATTGAGTTAATATGAATTAGTATGGTTGGTAATAAATCTTCATGTTCCAAGGAAATACATTCTGTATGGACAAACCAAAATGCCTGATAAAGTAGTTTTCAAACTAGAAATATGCTCATGAAACATGGATGCAATGAAACAGTAAAGTGCCTGAAGAGTGACCAAGACACACAACTTAACCAAGGTGTGCCTGATGGATGGATGGACAAGGGTAACACAGTATGCACCTACTGCTATTATGGTTGCAAATAAAAATGAGGTTCTACTGCATGTCATCCATTTAAATAACAGCTATTCTGTGGTTTGTTACTTTGTATTGTAGCATACCATTTCTGAGAGCCAGTCTTCGAGGCTTGTAGTGATCAAACTCTTCCTCTTTTTGACTCTTGAACTTTTCATACTCTTCAATCAACTGACGGCGTTTCTGG
This sequence comes from Margaritifera margaritifera, assembly GCA_029931535.1. NCBI lineage: Eukaryota > Metazoa > Mollusca > Bivalvia > Unionida > Margaritiferidae > Margaritifera > Margaritifera margaritifera. Next base: position 9,756,133 of record JAQPZY010001699.1, on the reverse strand, counting down.
ATCAGCTCCTGTAAAATGGTATAAATTGAGGATCATGCATGTTCAACTCCTAAGAAATTGTTTAGACAAGTAGAACAAGAAACCTAAGTAGGCCTGAAACTGATCACTTGATTGACAGCTACCCAACTTCCAATGCAAGGAAAGTTGGCCAAGCAATCTGAGTGAATATGTTGCTTTTTGACATAAAACGCTTTTGAAAATTGCTAGTAATGGCAGCCATAATGGAAGGCAAATCAGCATCATTTCTACCAACTTGAAAGGCCTTATGCCAGAATGTTTTATGTAAGATTTAGTCAAATTCTGCTGAGAAGTCCCTGAAAATTTGTTTTGTTTTCAGGAACAAAGGCCAAATTGAATGATGGATCAGCATCATTTGTGCAAAATCGAAAAGCCATCATGCAAGGATGCTTTCTGAAGTTGTATAAAGGTTTTTCTAACAGCAACCATATTTGATGGCAGATCAACATCATTTATACAAACTTAAAAACCCTTTATGACCGAATGCTTTCTGTTAAATTTGGTCACATTCTGCCAAGAAGTTTTTGTTGCTTACAGTGTTTCCTATTTTTTTAGTCACAGCTGCCATATTTAATCAAATTCTGTTTGGCTGTTTTTGATAAAATTTTGTTTAAATTTTTGGCTTATTTTTAGTAATAGTGGCCTTATCTGATAGTTGATAACCATCATTTGCACAAAATGAAAAACCTTTCAGACTGGATGCCTTCTTTTAAATTTGGTCAAATTCTGCTCAGCTGTTTTGGTCAAGAAACCATTTAAAGGTTTGTCCATTTTTTAGGAACAGTGGCCATGTTTGATGGCAGATTGGCATTATTTATACAAACCGAAAAGACGTTCATACCAGGTTTCCTTCTGTCAAATTCTGTTTGGAAGTTTTTGAAAACCCATTTCAATTTCTTTTCTATTTTTAGTAATTGTGGCCATATTTGATGGCACATCAGCATCATTTGCACAACTTTGCAAAGTCTTCATGTCAGGATGCTTCCAGTAAAATTTGGTCAAATTCTGTTCAGCAGTTCTGGACAAGTCATTTAAATGCTGTGTTACTTTTAGTATTGGTGGCCATATTTGATGGCAGATCGACTTCATTTGCATAAATTTGAAAGACTTTGATGACAGTATGATCTGTGGCAAGTTTGGTTGAAACTGATTCACTACTTTTTGATACGAAGTTGAAAATAATAACTGTTGATAGAGGACAGACAAAGGGCAATACCATGACCTCACTGTGCCTTTTGGCCTGGCGAGCTAATAATTAAGTGTTAGAACACTGTGCCTTATGGCCTGGCGAGCTAATAATTAAGTGCTAGAACACTGTGCCTTTTGGCCTGGTGAGCTAATAATTAAGTGCTAGAACACTGTGCCTTTTGGCCTGGTGAACTAATAATTAAGTGCTAGAACACTGTGCCTTTTGGGCTGGTAAGCTAATAATTAATTGCTAGAACACTATGCCTTTTGGCCTGGCAAGCTAATAATTAAGTGCTAGAACACTGTGCCTTTTGGGCTGGTAAGCTAATAATTAAGTGCTAGAACAATGTGCCTTTTGACCTGGTAAACTAATAATTAAGTGCTAGAACACTGCCTTTTGGGCTGGTAAGCTAATAATTAAGTGCTAGAACACTGTGCCTATTGGGCTGGTAAGCTAATAATTAAATGCTTAAACAAACAATATTTGTATCACAGGACATAATATACTATTTCAAAACTGCATAAAACCTGTCAGAAATTTAATCAGCTGCTTCAACATTTAAACACTACCTATTGTGACATCATGATATGATGTACTCCCACATCTTATACAAAGTGATGTGATATTTCATTATTTAAATACTGGACATCTGAACAGGGTCAAAGCAACATCTCATATCACTAGTAAATATTATGGTCACAATGCAAGTTTTATGCAAATTAAAATGTATTCAATAACCAATCTACAGGAAAGGGCACAAACAATCTCATAGGACTTGTTGCTGATCTGCCAAATTAGCTTTGTGTCATATTAAATAGACTGCCTTCCAAAGTTTACCTCTACAGCAAGATTAAAGCAGGTCTGGCTATAGTAACAATTTATACTTCTTTGATGTTCACTTGAACAACGATCTTACACAGACAACCTAGAATAAGCACTTTTCATGATGTGATAAGTAACACTTCTGGACATGTAAGAGCAGGGGAAGTGTAGTATGAAAATGGCACAGTAAAAGTGATTATATGGATCCCACTTCTCCAAAGTCTTGCATCATATAGACAAATGGTGGGTACCCCAGACATGCAATTTATTCTATATACATTTATACATTTTTTGAACAATTAAATTCTGCGAAAAAAACAACAATGTCTCCCACTGTACTTTTCATGAGAAAAACAAATTACTTGTATTAGAGCAAATGAACACTTACTGTGGACACTGTAGATTGTCTAAGGCGATCCTGAGCCTCGAATCTCTGAGAGTATTTCTTTAAATTCTTCTTGATTTCCTGAAAAGTACAACAATTTCAATCTTTGTATGTTGGACTAAACTAGAAATACTTTCTTCAAACAAGAATGCTCACCTGACTTACATACCTTAACAGATGACCATTTCATAAAATCAGGCTTATTTAGCCTTGTAAGAAAACAACCCTATATAAACTATCCCCAACCTGCACATCATCTTGATTTTACTGTTGTCTAATAAAAATTATTTCCAAAGATAAAGGCATAATATGCACAGCACTCAATGATAATCATACACACCCAAGATCTTGATGAAAAAAACTATTTACTAAGTTTTATCAAATTGGATGAGAAATAGTCTCTAGAGAGGTAACAAGCTCCGCTAATTAGATGCAAGATCATCTCATTAAATATGTGAAGATCTCACTTATTATAGACCCTGTCTAAAATCATGTTGATAGAATCTTTTTTTACCAAGTTGGAGCAAAATCTGACCGTAATTCAGTCTCTAGAGTGGCAACAAGCACAGCAACACTGATAAAAAATTTCCTCATAAATGTGTATAGACTTGACTCACAATCAAACTCATTGTGATGATACAATACTATCTAACAGGTTTGATCATACTCTAATCAGAAACAGAGTTGCTAGAGTGTTGGCGTAACCAGCCCATCAAATGCATGATCACCTCGTTAACATGAGTGGATCTCGCCCATAATCAAGCTTTAGCCAAATGACCAAGCATTTGACTATAATTTTCAATAATTGATTACAAACGATTAAAAGTTTTTTGCTTCACAATATTTTGTTTTTAAACATTAAATTTGTACTTGTTCACTACACCACCACCCAACATGTTTATTAGTTCAATGATAAATCATTTTGGACACATACTTTTACTGGCTGTCAATCACCAGTATTAATCAGTTCCTGGCAACAGTAATAATTTCCTGAATTCTGAGACACAAAACATTTACAAGTATGCACAAAATGACATTTTCATGAAATTAAAGAAAATATCTTCAACAAAATAAAATCGATGTTTGATTGGTTCAAATGAAATGATCACCAATCTTTAAACTTCAACCGATTCCCAACATTAATTATACTCATCAGAATCTAAATAATAAAAACCTCTTTACCAAAGGTTCAATCAAAATCCGATCAAAAATATATTTTTTATGGTTTATTGGTTTTAGTGGCATTTTCAACACATTATTGGCTATGTCATGCTGAGGAAATGGAAGCTTAGTGCCTCCCCAAAGACACAGAGGCAACTGATTTGGGCTGGCCTGGACAGGTATTGAATCCATGACCTTTGGATTAGGAGTCCAATGCTCCACCACCTGAGCTACTTTGGCTCTCTCAAAATACAGCCTCTCGAGTAGTAAAAAACACCAGAAAGATTCCATTTAGGCATTAGTGAGTGAGATACCAGTCTCTGAAGCTAAAAAAAGCTAACGAAATCAAAAAGCTGAGGGTCTAACTCAATGGCAGAACCGTTAGAGAACCTGAGTGTTAGAAAGGGCTGCCCTATAGACCTTAATGGTGGACACCAAATGTTCTCTTTCCACAATGAGAAGAAAATCTGCAAATGCGCTCAAAGAAAGACAGCTAGGATCAATGTGTTTCCAACTCCACAACATTCTCCACTTTGCATGGTAAACCAAGATTGCCTCCTAGCCTGGATGATGCAGTTGGCAACCTTGCTTGAAAGCTGGTCCTAGTGGATTTATTGCCCGAGATGAGCCAAGTGTGAAGGTTGAGAATTTGTGAAGGAGACAACAGGTCTCTCCTCTTTGGTAATCTCTTGGGTTTGTCTACTAACAGGTCAAGTAGGTAGTTGAACCATGACCATTGAGGCCACAGGGGGGCTACCAGGATGAGCCAAGCAGTGGAGATCCACCAAGGGTCCTATCCAACAGTTGGAAAAGTGAGTGCTACCGACTGCTGCAGAGACCATTCTTTGAGGACCGCATGACCCCCTCTGGACATAATGTCCAAAATGGTATTCCTTTAGCTCGGAAAATGGCAGATTCAGTAAGTGATCTCCTCCCAGTCTTCCCATTGGAGGAGATTCCAGTCTTGCACACAAAGAGAAAGAGCACATGTACCTCCCTAATGTCTGAAGTTTGCTTCTACTGACGTGTTGTCTGAGGCAAACATAACACAATTATGCCTTTTTAAGGTTGACACCCTGAAAGGATTGAAACACTGCTCACATTTCCAAGTTGTTTATATGAAGTGTCACTTCTTCCCGGAACCAAAATCCCTGAATAACTACACTCTCTGGATCCAGGTGCGAGCTGATGAAGTCTTGGCCAGAAGAACCGTTATGTGTCAGGATTTGGTCGATCTTGGCTGGAGGAACACAAACCTTCCTTAGGCTCGTGAGGAAATTCATCGCCAAAAATATGACATCCTGAGAAGTGATGAGAGCTGACTTTTCTTGGTTTGGGATAAGACAGGTCACCATTGATCAACAGAGTGACAGGTTCTTAAGAAGAGAATCTCTGATGATGTTGTGCAACAACCAGTCATTGAAATACTGGAGGATGGGAACCCCTAATGACCTTAAGTGGGCTGCATCTACCCCCATCACCCTGGCAAATGCTATGGGAGTGGAGGCAAGGCCAAATGGAAGAGCTCGAAAATTGAAATACCTCCTGGTTAAGACAAAACCTGAAGTATTTCCTGCATGGAGGGAAGATGGGGATATGAAGGTACACATCCTGAAGATTGATGGAGACCGCCCAGTTGCAGGGTCTTATGGCGTTCCTAACCAAGGTGGTAGTCTCCGTCTTGAAGCATTCTTCCTGAAAGATTTGTGATTTTTTGGGTTCAACGCCATTTCAGCACATGATAGGCCATACATGGTGGCCAGTATATTTGGTGGAAAAGAGCCTGGGAAGACCCCAGGAAGAACCACTGACCCACGGGAAACTATTGACAGGCTTTATCACATACCCACATTAGTTGAGCCAAGACTTGAACCCACGTGGACACAGGGGATATGAGAGTGATCTGTAAAGGTGAGAACCTTAGACCACTCGACCACCTGGGCCCACCTTCTTATGGAAGAAATATGTTTAAGGTGGAAAGGTCAATTATGAGCTGAAACTTCCTGCCTTTTTTTGACAGCAGAAAAATCTGGGAATAGTAAATCCGAGTCTGGTTGTTTTCTACCCTCTCGACTTTGCCTTTCTGCAGAAGGATGTGTACCTCTTTCCTTAATTGAGCCAGTTTGGACTGGTGAGAGAAGATAGGGATCCGTGACAGGGGATGATGTTCCCAGAAATGAAGCCGGTAGCCATCCTTTAAGGTGGAATGGACCCCCACATTGTATATTGCCTGACCAAACCCCAGAAAAAAAAAGGGCCAGATGAGCTCCTACTGGGACAGTGGGAAGAGGAAGACACTGAAAAAAAGGATGCAACTCCCTAGAGCCGACCCCCTGCCTTCTTGGGGGAGGAGTTCAAAGACTATCTCTCTTGGCCTCTCTGATTGCCTCGTCTAGTGATTGACAGGCAAGAGGAAGCTTTGAACTGAGGCTGTGCCTGCTTGAAGAACTTGAGATAAAGTCCGAAAGGGCGGTCAGAGTGGGCCTGTTTCGAAGAGCCCAGAGCTGCTGCCATGGACCTGTGTTGTTGGTCCCTCAAATCCTGTGATGCCACTGAGGGAATGAGGCCTCTGAAGAGCATCTCCACCTTAAGAGATGCAGACCTCAAAAGGTTCTTGCTGTGGTCCAGCAAGAACTTCAACATTTTCAAGGCGGCATCCCTGTGGAGGTGAAAAAGCTCCGCTCAAAGCCCCATTGACATGGATAGCACATGAAACTATGTCTTTGTTACAATCTCCTGCAAACACTGAAGTACCTCTGAAGACTGACTCCGAAGAAGGCCACCGAAATGAGATTGGCATGCAAAGCCATCGTCACTCCAGTATACACCTGAAGTTCTGAGGACTCCAAGGTTTGAACCTCCAGTCCATGCCCCAGCTGATATCCTCACTTATGATGTCACAGAGTCGGGGGAACCTAATGGCGGCAAGCCAATGAATGTACTCAATCGCTGCAGGCAGAAACCAGTGGCTGAAGTGTAGAAGAGGGGAGAGACCACCCCTTCCGCTGCCTGGCAAACTGAAGATGCTGCCTCAGAGAGCCTCTCCAGACTGTCCTCAGTGCCAAAAGACTCCGGACATAAGTCTGGGTGAAGGACGTGGTAAACTTTATTCACCACCTTATTGAATGTCCAAATTCCCTCCTGGGGTTAACTGGTGAAAATGAGCTGGACCCCAACAGAAGGGGAGGAACTGTTGCCACTGGTTCCTCGGAGAACTCATTTGAGTTTACGATTATGGAAATGATATCATTAGTGGGACAGGACTGTCCATTCCAGTATCTCTCTCCAAAGAGGGAGACATTGAAATGGGGTTGCCCTCATCCCGAAGCTGCTCATGGATATGCATGTGTGTGTGTGCTGAGATACTGCCAGAATTTTATCTAAGGGGGGGGGGGACCTTGTTGTCAGCAAAATAAAAGGGGAGTAGGAAAAAAAAGGGGAGTGGTAGGAAACGACCATAATTCATTATTTACCTAACACTTCAAACTTCTGTCTCTCTATTCCTGCTCCACTGTTAAGAGTTCTATTGAAATCAAAATCCTCAAAAGATGTCTCCACTAGTTATATAAGCATTAATCTGTTGTTTGTTTCTGAGCTTAATCTGTTCCATATCTGTGTATGAATATTGTTCTGTGCTGAGAACCCCCTTTCAGTCTGCTGTCTGAAGGGGCATATGCATAGCTAGCTTAGCCAGATTGAACAAGTTGGGAAACTATTCTTTATGGTTGTTGTGTACAATTTTACACAGTTCATAGGTATTGTCTCTTAGTTATCTCTGCTCCAAAATAAGATTTGTCACTAACATGAGCTCTGCTAAAGTTTCACTTTCTTGAATCAGTGCTTTGCTGTCTACTATGCCAGATTTCTTATCTGTTCCATAATGCTGTATTAAGGTTTCAAGTCCATCAAAGTCATAGTCTGCTTGTTCAGACAGAGGTATTTTGATCACATAAATATCCTGACTTATTAATTTCTTTTTAGATTCTTATTTATTCAATCATCATAACCCTTAGAGTGGTGTTTTGTAGCACAAGATTCCTCAGGGCTGAATTGTTTGAGAAAAGAAATGAAAATTGCACTCTAATTTTAAATTGCCTGCATTTCCATTAGGCTTGGTCTTTTCTACGTTTAATTTCCAAATACCTCTGAAAGGAGGTTCACCGGCATGCCACCTGTTTTTGCCTATCAAGCATGTACGTCGGACTCATATTCAACACCATTTTCAGGTTAAATATCACTCACTGGTATTTCCAGTAACACTTTCCCAGCTCCTGTAAGCTGATATACTTCAAAACTTTCAAAATCATTGTCATCATCGTTATCAGCAGCCAGTATTTGCCGAACAAAATCATCATCTGAAGAAGAACCAATTTGGGAGTAAGCCATTTGGGGTTTTCTAGGTAGCCTATATTTTCAACAAGCATTTGTAAAACTTCCTTATTGAATGCAAGGTTAAAACTATGACAGAATGCTTGTTACAGGACTCAAGGTGCCAATCAAAATTAGTTTAAGAACCATTTATGTCAAGCCGAAGTACCCAGATGTGTAAACAGTAGCCTACCTGAAAAAAGGACATGTTGTGACAAGCGCTACGAGACCTCTACTGGCGGTGCAACTTGTGTCGTGACAAGCACTTTAAGGGTTAACAGTTAAATAATCATTGTTTACTGTGGAGAGTACATTTTTATATGTGCAACCTTCAACTAATTTGCGGGAGTTCTCATGCATCACTGCTCTCCAAGTGCACGAATTTGTAAACATTTTGCAGGATTCGTGCACTTGCATGCCCTGGCAGAATCTCTGGTGTGTGTGTGATAGGACTAACCCTACTTGTGGATCTCCTAGGTGAGTGGGATTGCTGATCCCTTCTAGATAATCTAAGGGTGAGTGGTGGCCCCCTCCTTCTCATTGGCCCTAGCTGGAGACAATGGAGCAGGTCCATGGCTGTCACATCAGCTCTACCATGAAACCGAGAGGGTCATCCAGGGTGCCATGGGGAAAACTCACTTCCCTAAAAGAGGCGGGGGCCCACATCCCATATGGATTAAATGGGAACATACTGTGTGTGTATGTGTGTGTGCGTGAGGATGTTAATCCCTATTCCCATCAGTATAAAATAGTACCATAGGAATGGGTGGGGTGGGAGTGGTATCAACCTGATCCCTGTCCCCAGACCAATAATCAAAACCCAATGATTGTGTTCAAAGCAAGGTGACCAGTCTGATGAAGTCAATCTGATGTATGAGCCTACATCAGATTTATCCTAATGAGATCGCTGCTCTTCTCTCTCAAAAAGGCACAATTTGCTAATTTCATTCACTGGGACACCAACCTTTAGATTGTGTTACTTGTTCTTAAGTGGGAGGCGCAACTTGCTCTTGGGTGTTTTCCCTCCCTTGGGAGGGGCCAGGAATCGATCCCTCACTGGCATTGATGCATTGTAACAAGCACTAGGGATCATTGCCCACAGGTAATCTCCGAACCATGGAGGTTGCAGAATGTTCTTGCCCCACAGGGGCAGTAGTCTTCCCCATTGAAGACCAGGAGGAAGAGCGGCCCTTGTTCCTACCCATGTATGTGTGGCAATTTTCCATCAAGTCCCACAGCTGGTCAGACTAAAGACGACAAATTGGGCAGCCATCTGTGTGTGCACACCTTGTGCACACTAAGGTGGTCGAGTGTGGTCCATATGGGCCTTCTTGTGCCAACACTTGCCCACACCTTGCGACATTAGAAGCTCTAAAAAGATAAAAATTCACACAAAACAAAAAATCTGGAACCAAACAAAGGGTAGACAATACTTACCCTAGCCTTGGAATAGTGAAGGGGATACAATTTAATGAAGCACTACTTGCTAAGCAAGGCACAAAAAACCCCATAAATTTACAAAAAGAACACAGATAGCACTCAAATAAAGCAAGGATTGAATAGACAAAAACTCAATCGATACAAAAAGGTAGGTGAAATGCCAAAACTATGCTTAAAGATGAAAGCAAAGGCAAATTTGGCGAGTGATATAGCACATGTGTGACACGTCCAAAGGGAAAAAAAAGAGAGGGTGGTATTCCATATGTTGGCTGTGAAGGAATCATGCTGGAATAATGTTCTTTTCAATTCTAGCCCTTTAATACTATTATCATGTACAGCTATTGTTGACATGGAAAACATGCATTTGAAAAGTTCAATAGTGTGATGTGATGCAGTAAAGGAAACATTATGTTCAACTAAACAGTTTGTGAACAACTGGACTATAATGACCTCCAGTCCAGTTGAGTTTCAGAAATTGCCATTCAAAATCTCATCGACGTCAATGGCTTCTTTCTAGATCTCTCAACTCTATGTAATTTTTGCTGTTTTTTTCTTCTTCCCACAGTGTGGTGGCAATCATCGCTGTAAGCAATAATGAAACTGACATGTATCCAATAATGAAACTGACATGTATCCAATAATGAAACTGACATGTATCCAATAAATGTAACTGTTGCTTTTCCTGCTTTTTATCCTAGAATGTCGAAGTGTCTGCATTTTCCTTTTTAAACTTCTGAGCTGCTTGTTTGAACTTATTATGATACTGATTGTCGCTTTTGCCTTCAATGTGTTATGGTTTGTTTCACGACATTTCCAGATAATGATATAACATACAAGCAAAAACGTGATCATGCAGGCATTTTGCATGAAAAACATCAGCAGAACACATCTGAGGTATTCCTGTTAAGTTGGTTTGGTTCCCTGACCAATTCCACTGAATCTAATTTGAAAACCCAGATCTGGACCACACCTGGACATGCCAATATCTGGATTTGACTGCAACAATCGTATTTTTGTATCTTTTGGCTATTATTCCACAAGTCCATTATTTTTAAAGGTCACTTCAGTAAGACTTACTATCAAATCGTAAGTGTTGGCAGGTCTGCATTCCACACAGCTATACATTTACTGAACATACAAAATTGTTCACCCCAGTCATAAACTGTCAATGACGGTCTTACCTTTATCTGTTCAGATGTTAGAACTGATGGTGGCCTTGGTCGCCATAGCAATTGGCAGAACCTTTCCATTGGCTGCTTTGACAGCAGACGACCTTGGAAAGACCAGATCCAGTAGGCATTATCCACCTGTAAAACCAAAAAATTGTGTATTTGTAATCTAAAATAATTAATTCTTAGTTGATGATTTAGCATATTATAATACTATAAAACAAAAAGACAGTAAAGTTTCTGAAAAAATATGTGTATTTAAAAGGTACAAGAAAACCATTAGTGTGGGAAGTGGGGTGCAGATGGGGAGATCTCCAAGAATAATGTCCTCTATTCAAGATAATATAAAGTTATAATTAACTTTCGAGATTGACTGGATAAATTTCTCAGTGCAAACCAAACAGAATAGCATTACTTTATTTTTCTCAAGTGAATGAAGTCTCAATATTTTCTACAGCAGTTGGCATTTCCTCCTTTCCTATCAGGTAGTAACTTATTTAGTATAACTATATCACTAATCACAAATTGTCATGCCAAAATAACAACATTTCAATACCAGTTCATTTAGAAAGTTAGAAGCACAATTGATCTGCACCATATTTTACTAACCACAGTACTTGCCAGTATTTCTGGACAATTACTCTGACACTCAAGAAAAAGGTCAGTCCAACACATCTATGAACATGACACACTATCTTATCAGTCCATCATCAAAATTTATCACAGTAAGATGCACAACAATAATTCTGCAGAATGTGATGTCTTGTCAGCTTGGCCATGGCATATTCCAAATTTCAAATACCCAGCAAAGTCACTGGGACATGAAAAACCGTAACCTCCTTTTGCCTATGATGAGCAGGACCCTCTATTATGGATACATCCACAAGATTTCATAAGTAGTAGGTAAAAAGGTTGTTCTGAAAACACGTGTATAATTTCCCCGTCTCGGCCTTGCTCATGCTCATCTTCACCTGAAAAATCATATTTGTCTTTTTGAGAAGGGCCTTTTTACCTACCTACTACTATAGTTATGATTAGCCTTTTATTAGCGCACACCGGCTTGATGGAAATATGGCGCACATGAGTTATCTCCCTTTATTGAATCTATTTTTAGGTACACATAAGTATGTAAATTTGCCTACATCATAAACTTAAAAATGTTGTTCAGTATGATTATATATAAATTGAATAAATTGAAGTCTATATATAGAAAGCCGTGGAAAGGTCTGGTGTCTCACTGGATTGGCCAATCTGTCTTAACATTCAGAACGGGGTCCAATATGGGATCCTGAAGCAGTTAGGGGGCATACATATCTTGATTGGATGATGTCATGACCTAACTTCCAATGCGAACACAACCGAAAAGTTGCAAGAAGAAGGTTAAGCAGACTTCCGAAGTCGTTAACACAAACAACCGGGTGCAAAATAGAAATGTAACACGGCAGGGTATCACCCGATCTGAGAATGGGCTTTTGCAAAAAAAACATTTTTTGTTTAAAACGCACACATATGGCCACAGTATTCACAAGTCAGGTATGTGTCTAATATGCAATCGTCACAATGCCACCTCATGTCTCCATGTGGTTTTTTGGGAATACAGACTTTTGTAGTACTTCCATCAATGATTTGTGCTGTTTCCATGTGAGAATGAAATCATATGCCAAAAGGTGGAATGAAGTTTGGTTTTCAAGAGTACAAGGTATTTAGGCTCAAAGATCCTGGACAACTTGAGTTATTGTATGGAAATGGCAGACAGACATCATAATATACCCCATCTTATGGCAAGCGTATACAAACTAAACAATGTTGCCTATGCAAAGAACAATAATAATACCATAAGAAAACTAATGCCTATGTCTAACCTATACTTCCCAGACGAGACAATAAACTGAAACTTTGATGCCACTGTGATGTTCTGTACCAGGTTGTGCCATATAATATTATTATTTTTTTTACTATTTCTCATAAAAATTGTCTAAAATGTACTGGACTGGGATTCAGTCTTGTATTGAAGGATCTAAGAGCATCAACTGGTTTTTATGCTTTCAAATATCAGTTTTGCCAGCTTAACATCTAAAATAGTAACAGTAACATAATCTTTTTATCTTAAAACACAGGACTTTTGTATGCAGGGTTAATGTAAATAAAAACTTGAGAGAGCAAAGGCTTGTAGTGAATTTAGTAAGCAAATTAATTTTCACTGAAGTTTTGGTCGCTTGATTTGATGAAAAAATATTTATCATGGAAAGGTCAAAGTCTACATGGAAAGACCGTTCTGAAAGTTTCTAGCAAAGAACAGATATTAGTAGCAAGGATTTAATATGAGTGAACAGACAGACTTCTGGTGAATGTTACCTTAAAAGAAATGTGCTGAAGTGTTTTTATTTTTACATTCCTAATTGTTGGCAGCAATTCCTGTAATGTGCAGTTTGATTATGCTGTTTGTTGGAATAAAATGAACACACTTAATTTCATCTGTGCTGACATTGTGTAGCATGTAAACACATATCACTTTTCAATAGGTACATTGTATGGTAAAAATATCACAATAATTTATTTTTGTCCATTGATAATTTGCTACAATTTTTGGTCTCTAATATGCTAAAAATAAAGATTTGCCCAAATTTGATGGCACTAAAATACTGTGATTTAAATACATCCAAATGTCTTCATTACCTTGTGGCCCCACCAGCTGACCCCTGTACCCACATATCTCCCTGTGGGATCCCACTCCACATCTGTGGCCATGAAGTGCTCTGTCTGTGCCATCACAGTCATATCTGCCGTGTCCACAAACTCTAACACTCCATTCATGCTGCAATTATGAGATTTCAGATTATAACAAGTACAACTGTATGATGCTGTTATTGATAATGGTTGTGCATATATATCACTGATGATTTTTTATGAATAACAATGTTGCTAATGCAGTACACAATATACAAGTTTCTTTATTTTGGGGGCTGAAGACCATACATGCAAACCATTACGCTTTTTTTCACCTAACTACATCTTATGCTCACCTGTATATGGATCATGTTTTTTTGGTACATAAAAAAAAAAGAGCAAAAATAAAGCAATAAAAAGCTGTGTTTGTCGTTTTTATTATCATCTCTTTAATCCTACACATCATATAAATTTGAGAATATTCTAAAAAGAGAGAGAAAAAAAAGAGAAGACTGCAGTGTGAAAATAGTGTGAAAGTACATATGTCCATCATAGACCTACATGTACTTTCCTTATGTTATATTTATAGCAGTTGTATATTAGACATTTCCAAGAAAACAGATGGGTTTCTTCAATTTGAAAACTTCACTCACAGATTCATTATATTTTGATAACACATTTTGGTAGCAGACCAGTCTATACTAAAAAAAAAAAAAATGGTGCCAGATGTAAAGCGAAACAGGCTTTATCGATGTGACTCGTAGATGTTATATGACTGAAACATGTTAGAGGGGAGGGATCTTTTTAAACTTAAGAACGTCAGAACAGAAAAAGAACAAATCAACAGCGGTTTACAAATTTAAAAAGAAGAATATGAGAGTGATGTAATGCAGCACTCAGAATGAGCACATCATCATGATCATTGCAGAATTTGTAGACTTGATTTCTGATCATTCAGTGAAAGTTATATAAAAATAATTTATCAATATGTTCTATGTTTGTATTCTGGTACTAATCCACATGGATTTTGCCGATCTGTGAAAAGAATTTTAACCAGCTGCAGATCCAGGCTAGTAGCAAAAATAAATATACATTTTTCATATTTTCCTGTAATAATGGCATATAATATATAGATTACACTTTTTTATGCTCAGATTATGCTTTTTTGCCACTTATATTAGTCTCTAATGGTTGGCATGTATGTGAAGACTATATGATCAAGATAATAATCAAAAACCTAATTTAACTGCAGCCTTAGATATTTACTGCACAGATCCTGAACAATGAAAACCACAAATGTCTGAAAATAAAGAAAAACACAACTTACAAAATACATTACTTTCATGGTAATTCATTATAGAACATAATTTCATTAACATCTGTAATGGAGATAATCTTCTAAAAATTTCTTTTTCCTCTTAGATTGTTGGTATTAAAGCTATTGTATGGTCTTTCTTACTTTCTCAGTCCTGCCAGTACCACAAACTGTCCCACTGGACTCCAGAAAAGGTGGTTTGCTGATCTCCTCTCCAGCACTTCTGCAAAACCAAAAGTGTGTGGACTTGTAGAATCTACTCCATTTGTACAAGTAGGAAAGGAAATCCAACCAATGGGGGTGAGATTTGTTTCAGATACGAGGCCTGTAGAGTCCCTGGCATGAATCTCAATTCCCAATGGTTTGGTTTTCCCACCAATAAATGCAGCAGACTTTAACACAGGTTTGATTGGTTAACACATTTAACAATAGTGCAATACTTGGCTGCATTCAGTAAGGCTAACATTAGGCACTGTTAACAAGAAAATACAGCTCTACTGAATGACCTGCCCACTCATGCTACAAGTCTCAGCATGCTCTTCTGTGAGCAACACAACAAATTTTCATGCATTGATCCTGAAAAGCTACCTAACTGAACTGTTAGCTTTTCTCACCTAGCACTTGTTAATTCCAGCATTAATGAATGCAGCCCTGGTGTAACACGAGTTGCCAATGCCAAAAAATGCAACGCTCAACAATCACATGTACTTTGTACTTGATCGTGTCTTGTGTTTTGATGTCAGCATCCTTTTCCCCCAATTCATGTGACACTAGCATTATTAGGGATGAAACAATATGCCTGTGCCACATATCACAATGCAAAACCTGCAATATGATACATTATCGATACACATATCAACTCGAAGGTCGTCATCTTTAGAAGGACTGTCAATGGTAGGGTGCTGCCATTTCAGACATGTTGATATATTTGTTGTATTTCCAGTAAGCAGATTGCAGACAGACCTAAACTTATCTGTTCATATGCCATTTTCATCCATGAGAAGATAACAAAACTACTTCTAAGCAGACCACATGCTATTTGTTGGCGATTCTAATTCAACCTTTTTGGGCATTCCAGCATTCTTCATTTGATTGGATGCAGGACTCTTCTTGGTCATCACATTCTTTGTTTTGTATCGCACGAATGCTTTAAAAACACCTCATTACCAATTTCATGTCTCTACTTAAATTTGGAATGTGTTATGGTGTCTTCTTCAAAACAAGAAATAGTGCAATTTCCCTCGTGAAAGGAAAATCTAAATCCATCACAATGTACTTCCAGCAGATGCAAAACAACTGCCATGACCACAGGCATTCATTTCTGTCCACGAAAAATGTAGTTGTAGTTCTGTTTGGGTTTTTTTAGGGGGGTGTGGGGTGTCTGGCTGGGGTGTGTGGGGTAAAACCAATATTAATTATGTAATACTTACCTGCTACTATTGTATTGCTTCTTTTCTGGAACTCATAGGCCCCAGTCCAAGCCAATTATTCCCTGTTCCAATTAGTATTAGTAGTACTAGTGGGCCAGGACTGAAAAGAATATGATCCCCATCTGACTCCTTTCTCATAGCCAACATATGGAATATCATCTCCTTTTGACTTGGACCTAGAGTACAGGACAGCAGAGCGAGATGGGAGGTTTCACAATAGTAGCAGGTAAGTATTTCATAGTTAAAATTAGTATTAACCCCCCCCCCAAAAAAAAAAACAACAAAAAACTACATTTTAGTAGCAGTATTACAATAACTGCTATCGCATTGCTAATTTACTAGTAGGTAGGCTTAAGGCCTCAACAAATCTGGTATAGAAAAGTATTGTATTTACACTTAAGATAGGCATGTTCCCTACTGTAAGCTTGTAGAAGGTTGGACCACATGCTGTGTCATCACTATAAAGCCCTTCACTATGATGTGCCAAAGATCAAAGGTAAAAGGAAAAGTAGTTTGAGACTGCCAGAAGGCAGCTCTCGCATCATCATCCAAATAGGAGTGACTCAAAGAGGCCCATGACGAAGCAATATCCATAAGTTCATGGGCTTTAGTTCTCATGAAAGAAAGGTCCCACTCAGAGAGGGACTGATAAACTCCCTCGATAGTGAGGACAATCCCCCTGGAAATAGTGGCCACTGAAATATCAGAGGAACCCTTAATCCTTCATAGGTAGGACGAGATGCTTTGGATCCTTCCTTCTCCCTTCAGAAGCCAACAAAAACCTTAAGGCCGTAAATGGGCAAAGAAGCCTATCTTGATCCCCAGCACAGATATGACTGAGACTGTATATCTCAATAGGAAGTGGAGCTACTGAACTGGACTCAAAATTTGCAGTAGTCCACTAGCCTGAGGCTAGTAAATTTCCTGTTGGACTAGCAGTTTTCGGTTTTAATAGTCTGATGGCTAGTAAAATTTAAGTTGTCACCAATCAGCATTTATTTACAATATCATCTGTAATTTTCAAAAATCTGAATGATTGGATGACGTCAAAGTTCTCTCTGAACTAATCATGCAAATCCCTGAGATTCAATTGCTCCTCTTGAGGGTTATAACAAATGAGAATTTTACAGATTGTATTTCAAAATGAGGTTGTATAAATCTTTACCGGTTTTGTTAGATTTATAAAATGTCAAAGAATGTTAGTCAGAGTTTCCTACCCCATTTTAGATATTTTGAAATTTATGTTGGGGGGGTGTGGTCAGAGCACATTGACTATTGAAAAGTTGGAATTCGCCAAAACCACGCGTGTAGGCATAGGGTAACCACTTAATACTGGGCCCACAGCGAATTTGAGGACCCTTACATCGTCCTACCCACATGAAATCGATAGGATGGTGATTTATCTTCTCAGAAACTGCAAATATAACATCTGTTATGTATTTAAGTCGTTGACTGATGAGATGCGACTCTTGCATTGACAAAATCGGGCCTGGTGCTCACTATTTGTATTGCTTGTCAGGTGCAAATCTCGCAGCCTACATATCCATGACATCAGAGGTCCAATAGTTATGTGATACCAACAAAAAGTCTGTTCCAGTATTGTCCAGGGTTCTCCAGAGGATTTTGACAGTTGCAGTCCCAGTAACAAACCACCCCACTTTTGTCAATAATTTAGAACATTATGTGTATTGTTGTGTCACTGTCGCAGCAACCAGGAAAAAAGCCATATTTACATGTCAACAAGGACATCACGTGATACTAATAAAAACTGCTTTCTTGATCTTGATTAGTTTGGTGCTACATCATAATGACATTTTTGCACTGCACAGTGTCAACCTTTATAATGAGTACTTATTTTAGAAAAAATGTGTCTGTATTAATTTTGAAGTTTCAATTTGGTTTTCTGATGATTAAGCAGTTGTGATTAATATTCATGGTAATGAATTCCTGTCTTCAATTGTTTTGGGGAAAAGGCTAAATTTGTAACTATCAGTTCATGCGTATGGTATCATATGGGTATATTCATGTCGATTTCTACTGGTTCATTTTGGTTTGATTAAGTTGTGGCATGGTATTTTTGCTTTGTTTTTCAGAACTTTGTAGAAAAGTATTAATCTATTTTCTAGTCTACGTTTTTTTCTAATGGTTTCGAAGACAACTTATTCAATATGGAGGTCATACTTCATGGGGTATAATCATATTCAATATGGAGGTCATACTTCATGGGGTATAATCATATTCAATATGGAGGTCATACTTCATGGGGTATAATCATATTCAATATGGAGGTCATACTTCATGGGGTATAATCATATTCAATATGGAGGTCATGCTTCATGGGGTATAATCATATTCAATATGGAGGTCATACTTCATGGGGTATAATCATATTCAATATGGAGGTCATACTTCATGGGGTATAATCATATTCAATATGGAGGTCATACTTCATGGGGTATAATCATATTCAATATGGAGGTCATACTTCATGGGGTATAATCAATGAACCTGGCTGTTCACTTCTGGATTTTTTCAATTTCATCTTCTAAAACCTTTGAATGGGGGTCCCAAACCATACAAGCATATTCTAAAATCGGTTTTACAAAACCCTTGTAAGCTAATTCTTTCACATTTTGTGGGCAAGATGACAGGTTACATCTTAAAAGGGCTAAAGTACGATTTGCTAAAGTGAATAATTCTTGAATTTGAAGATTCCATTTCAGATCACTAGTAATTGTGACCCCTAAATATTTTATTTGATTGAGGTTTTCTAACGTAGTACCTTCCACTGAATATGACATACTGATTTTATGGCATGTCTTTCTTGTCATTTGCATTATGTTGGATTTTTTCAGTTGGAATCGCATGCCCCATTTTTGTGAGCACTGTCCTAGTTACTAATATAATTTTGTAATATCTTAGTATTCTGCTCGATTTGATTGATCTGTAACATACACAGTCATCTACAATGAGGCGCATTTTTGAAATTTATTTCAATCATAATATCATTGATGTGAAAGGAAAAGAGCACTGGTCCAAGTACTGTGCCTTGAGGTACTAGTGAAGCTATTTTGGACCAACCAGATTTGGAATCATTTACCACCACATTGTTCTCTGAAACGTACAAAAGAGTTTATCCAGCATAGGGTTTTGCATGCAAGCTGACATGTGCTCTCTGTCTGATGAATCTGTCAACAAATTAAAGATATAACAAATGTTATACTTGCAATTTCTGCGAAGATAAATCATCTTCCTATTGAATTGATGCGAGTAGGGCTTGATGTAAGGTCATTTAAGTTTGCCAGGCCCAGTAGTATGTGGCTATCCTATGTCGACAGCACAGTTTTGTAGAATACAAACTTTTTGACAGTCAACGAACTCTGAACACACACCCCAACATAAATGTCAGAAAATCTTAAATGAAATAAGAAAAGTCAGAGAAAACTCGGACTAAAGACTGTAAACCAGACTTATCAAACTGTCAACCTGCAATGGTCATCAAAATCCCTATTATGATTAACCATTCAGTCTTTAAATGATTAGCATCATGGAGATGCATATTTTGTTCAAAGGTTCGTGTCAGTTGTGAAAAACCTGCACAATGCCTATATTGAGAAATCTTTCACCCTTCTTCCACTGTAGCACAATGGGTACTGCCTTAAATCGTGTCTATAGAGTTATCATACGTAATGACCAGTGTCAATGAAGTCTTTGTCTTTTTCTCTTAAGAAGTTATTTGTTTTTTTCCGGATGACAAGGCTCTAACAAATGTTTACAAAGTCGTTAACTTCTGGAGAATCATTGTTTTTCTTGTGAACTTGTAGTGAATATTTTTAAGTAACCTTGGTGGCTTTCTAAAGCAAGATTTGTACTTTTAAATGATAGTGATATTGAAGAAATAAAAGTGTTGTTAATCTAGAGATGTGTCTGACATTGTTTTGTGGGAAGGATTAGTGAAGATTCGGCAGGACTAGTAGATTTCTCAATCGACTAGTCCTTCTGGCTACAAGGAAATTTTTGTTAAATTCTAGGCCTGACTGAACATAGCTCATTCTTAGCCAGAACCCCAGGCTGACAAAGAGGAGAAACCGAATCATAATTGCTGTTGAACTGTACGCAACCCTTTTCTATCGACAAAGCACGATGCTCACTCCTTGTGGATGCCAAGAAAAGCAGGAAAACAGTCTTAAGGGTAAGTTTCTCAAAGGAAGCTGCACTCAAGGGTTCATAAGGGAGTTTTGACAATGCCCAAAGAACACATGAAATATTCCATCTAGGCATTAGCGAGTGTGATACCAGTCTCTGAAGCTCAAAATACCTGATGAGATCAGAAAGATGAGGATCCAATCAAATGGTAGAACTCTTAGAGAACTTGGGTGTTAGAAAGGGTTGCCCTATAGCCCTTATTAGTGTACTCGCTCCTCCTCGCAGATGCCAAGTAGAGCAGGAAAACAGTCTTAAGGGTAAGGTTCTCTAAGGAAGCTTCACCCAAAGGTTCAAAAGGGTTTGACAATGCCCAAAGAATGGACGAAAGATTCCATCTAGGCATTAGTGAGATACCAGTCTCTGAAGCTCAAAGTATCGGATGAGATCAGAAAGATGAGGGTCTGACGAAATGGCGGAACTCCTAGAGAACTCATTAGAAAGGGCTGCCCTATTGCCCTTAACAGTGGATACCAAACATTCTCTCTTGAAAAGGAAGAGAAGAAAATCTGCAAATGTACTCAAAGGAGACAGCTAAGATCAATGCATTTCATACTGCACCAATCACAGAAGATTCCCCAATCCCTGTCCCCAGACTGATAATCAATCCCCGGAGACCGGTGTTAAAAGCACCCAGTGACCGGTGGATGCCCGGTGACCAGTGCCCCGTGTCCTGTTCTCAGTGACCAGTCAAAGACCATGCTGGTGACGAAGATCTGAGAGACGAGCCCACATCAGATTTATTCAAATGAGACTGCCGCTCTTCCCTCTCAGAAAGGTGATCGCTAATATCATTCACCAGGACACCAATCTTCAGAGGGCGCTGCTTGTCTCTAAGTGGGAGGCATGACTCACTCTCAGGTGCAATCCCTCCCCTGAGAGGGGCCAAAGATTGATCCCTCATCAGCACTGACAACATCGTAATGAGCATCAGGGATACTTGGCTTTTAGGTGATCTATGAACCTCAAAGATTGCAAACGTTCTTTACCCACAGGTGCAGTGGTCTTTCCCAACATGGAAAGTGATACAGACCACTCATGGGAACAGGGGGTCATCCAATGAAGATGAGGAGGATGAGGCACCCTTCCTCTCCCCCTATATGTGCGGCAACTTTCCGGAACCAACAAAGGGTAAACAGTACTTACCCTTGCACCTAAACAATGACGATGGATACAATTTAATGAAGCACCACATGCTAACCAATGTACAAAAATACAAGTAAAATTTACAAAAAGAACAGAAAACACTCAATCAAAGACTGGGGAGACTAACACTCAATTGATACATATTTGTAGGTGAAATGCCAAAAATATATATCAAACCAAAAACTAAGGTCAATTTCCCTATGTTGGATATGACGAAGGAGTCAGACTGGGATCATATTCTTTTGAATTCAAGTCCTCCAATACTAACTGGAGGTGGGAATAATTAGCTCAAATGGGGGAATGGATATCGAGAAACATTGTTTGTCCAAAGGCTAATTTTCAATAAATATTGTACCTTCCATACATATCTAGATTCCCTTTCGGTCCAGCCCACCTTTTATTAGGCTAGAAAGTAAAGTAAAGGCCCAAATAGTTGACATATGTTAGCTTGTGAATGCAATTTCACATATGTATTGAAACTGTAGAGTGGAAAGAAAATCATGGAGCACATAGTTGCCAGTGTTGCACCCAAAGCACGGGATCATGGGTTTCCTGCACATTTTTTTTTTGTCCTACATTCCCCAAAACTCAACTCCTGTGCACCCCTTTGATGTGCTTTTTCATCAGGGAAAGAAAAATAATCCGCCCATTTTTCTTGAGTGCACATCTAAGCATGTCTAAGTTGGCTCTAGCAGCAGCCAAAGATGGCAGTTAATTTCAAATTCAAAACATGGGAATTATTATAATAACTTTTGGTAGATAATAAGTGAACACTTAAGTTAAATACAAGAAAGATCCAGAACAGAAAATTCCATAGTGCAGCTTTTGTCAGGAGAAACAGATACTCAAACATGTAAATGTTTTTATGGGTTACTTAAGCACCTGATAAAAAGTTTATGACAATAATAAAGGTCTCCAAGAGAAAGAGCTGACAAAAAAGTTAGGGTTGCAAAACTGTCCAACCAAATAAGAATACCTAATTTTTTGTTCATCCCTTTCAAACTTTATCCCATGCCCTTGCAAGCCTAGGTTCAACACTGTAGAGTGGAAAGAAAAGCTTGGAGTACATACTTGCTACATTGTCTATTGTGATTTTTGTACCTTTCCTACACCCTATACAGTGGTCCCCCTCTTATAAGGCCACCCCTTCTGCAGCAAGAAAGTGGCCTTATAAGACGGGTGGCCTTTCTAGAGGGGGATCACACAGTTGTGAGTAATAACTACATATAAAGTATAAAAGATGTAACTAATTTTTATATATTTAAAATATTTTCATTTACAAATCACAGGAATATTATCTGGTTAAGGACTCAATATGATAAAACTAATAACAATGTTATTTTAAAAAAATATGAATAATCATGAATCATGGTGCAAAACCATATTGTCGGTAAATTCGGGGCACAAACATTTGGTTGCAACTATCCCTGACTGTCTGTCGATTCCGTCTTCCCACTCAATGCAGTTGAATGTATATTGATGATGTTTATTTGAATCTTTCTGACATAAAATTTCTCAGTAGTTATCAAAAGACTCTCCCTCTTTTCGTTTAATTTAATTGCTTTCACTTTTTGTTCTAAACTGAGAATGTCTGACGATATTTTGCGACAACTTATTCCTTCGCGGGCAATCACGCATGAGGCACAGTGTTTACAACGGAAGTGAGTCTGTCACGTGATCGATTTTTTTTTCTTCTCTAGTCTGGTACCCGGTTATGTACATTTCATAATCTATTAGAGTGAAGCCAGAAAGGCTAACATACCATTTTACTATCTGGCGACCGGATGTCACGCTGACTTGAGCTGAACAATGCTGTGCTTCTCAGCGCTTAGCTTTTGTCATCTTGATAATTATAAGTGGTAATAATAGCCAGTAATTATCAAAGTGACCAAAGCTAACATCTAAGGAACACATGGCAGTAATGATAATCGGATTACTTACCTCTTTGTAAGGATTAAAGTTACTTTATTGGCATGTTGGAACAAAATGTCAATGTGTTGAATTGAGAAATTAAAAAATATTATCGAGATTTTACTCTGTAAACAACCATTATGTGGCCGCTCGCGAGGGGTAAATTTGACCGTTTTTGAACTAAAATGCTGGCCGCTGGTCGCGTTGGAGGGGTGGCCGTCCTTGAGGGGTACTTTTGAACACAAACTCGTCGGTGCCAAGGGATTGTGGCCGTATAAAGCGGGTGGCCGCTGGTCAGGGGGGCCGTTCAAGAGGGGGACCACTGTATATAGGATCACATAAAAAGGATGTCATTTATACAACCAGCATTGTCCCCTGGCTCTTTTCCAGCCCCCAGGGACTTGGCCCTACTTCACAACTTAGAGACCGTTCATAGCCCCACCTAAAGTATATACCAGGGGTTTCTAACCTGTTGATGTGAGAAGCCACAGCTTTATTCTCATGGGGTCTGTGAGCAAATTTCATAAAGATAAGGCATTAAGAGGCACAAGATAAGGCACAAGTTATGGCAGGTTGGCGGGCCAGATAGAAACCTTTGACGGGCTGGATTGTGGCCTACAGGCCATCTCGGACAACCCTGGTATATACACTTACTTTGCATTACAAGGGAAGTAAATCTGTGCTGTCTGAATGGATTCCTGGGTCTGTCCTTAATTGTACCCCCTAGGGTACAGCCCCTAAAGTCATGACTTTGAAACCATCGAGATCTGCGATCAAGGGAGCTGTGGTGGCTCAGTGGTTAAGGTGCTGGACACATGACCAGAAAGCTGTAGGTTCAAATTCCACCATCTGATCAGCCCAGATTGACTACAAAATTTTTCAGGATTATTTGTTAAGGTCACAAGTTTTGAAGTCGGCTGAACTAGGGGTGCAATTTCTTTAACAAAATGAATATGTTTAATCATGTTCAGCCTAATGTCATGAGACACATTCATTTCGTTCAAGAAGCTTAACTAGTAGTTGAAGCCAATTTCGGCCTTCCTAGGCTACCTTCACTCTTTAACCAATTGAAATGGTGGTCCACAATAGCAAAACTGTACAGGAGCAAAACGGGGAATTTCAACATTTCTTGGAAATAAAGTAAACTTGATTCATGAAAATTTGTTTCCAATCGTTATTTTTTGTTTGACTATGCTCACACAGCTTCAAAAACTGTGCATTAAATTGTCAATTTTAGCAGGATTTACACAATCGTACATCTTAGATGCAACTCTATGCTGCTAAAGTTTTTTTCTATTTTTAGTAACAGCAGACTGGTAGTGCTTCAGACTGATGCTTTGCCTGCTCTATTCCTGCATTACTTTTTCCTTTGGCACACTGTTTTTAAGGGTCAGGTGCCCTCCTGGCACAGAATGGGAACATTTCTTCCACCCATTAAGTTTTACAGTCAACGACTGTTTCCATTTAAATAAAATAAACAAGCACTTCAGAAAATGTGATCTATTTCTAAAAATTTACTAGTTCAGCCAAAAGATAATAAAATGTTGTACTAATGAAATGACATCACAGAATTTCCTAATCTTGGTCACCTATATGATTGTTTTGTGTCTGACATTAACAAATGTGTTTGTGACCAAGACTAGGCTATGGTGCATACTCCTGCAAATCGTTCAATAATACTGATGTATTTCTCATCTTGACCGATGAAGAATTTTGATTCTGAAATTGTGTAAAAGCAGTGATGATCCAAAAATCTTTCCAAGACAGAATGAGAACCATGCCTTTGTATGGAACAGCTAAACAACCAGGTGTCACGTATGTATTTACTGCAAAATAAACTGAACAGCATAAACTGCCAAAAAGCAGACAACGCTTAACCCTTTCCTCCTCAGTCATCCCAGTCATTTTATGTCCGATTTTCTCAGGATTTTTGGCTGAGGTATTAAAATTGACATTCTAATTGCTATGTATATTTGGGAAAGGATATTTCACATATTTTATGTCCTAACTTGACAAAAGTTACAGATATGACTTGTGATGTCATAAGCTTCATATTATTGGCATCAATGGATTGCAGTTATTGTTACTTGTCTGTTGCCATGGCAACAAATATGGAAATGTAAGTTGAAATAATACATTATTTAATAATATATAACTAAAGTACTTACCTATCATATAAATAAACAAATGTTTTACATTACAACAATGATACCAGTAGAAAACCAACTAATTACTATGAAATTTGCATTTGTAAAAAATTATTTTGGGTTCTTCTATGTCTAGGTGTCACAACAAAATACATAAAGATATCAAGCATACATTGCATATATGCCTCTGTAGGTTAATTTTATGATTATTATATGTGATTCAAACAGTAATTTTAAAATTAAATTAGTATTATTTAAATATGCAAAAGTTTTTATATAAAACATCACAAAGAATAAGTGTTAAGAACATTTGTTGCCATGGTAACAGCAAGTAATTCTAAATTAATTGTAATGATTCAAAAAGAAACTTCCATTTATTTTTTTGTACATTTAAATTTTTTATTTTTGGAGTGTCAGATACAAAATATAATATTTAAACAGGCCAGCTTTCAGTCATACTTTGAAACCCAATACAAAAGTAAAAACAAGTCTGTCCTTATTCATACTTGTTACAATAAAATATCAGTAGTGTGTCAAATCTCACAGACTTTTAGTAAGAGTATAAAATCATTAATTGTATGTTTATATCTTGTAATACACTTGATAATTAATGTTTATACACTGCAAAAATTTTATATTCATAATAACTAATTTAACTCAAAATGACCTTCATTTCATATACTGCTTATGGTTGCAATATATTTGCATAACATTCCTACAGATTTACAAGTAATAAAGGAAGACAATACAACTTTAAATTTGAAGAATTTAATTGTGGCAAATATTGTAAACTAGTCATGAAGGTAAATATAAAACATTATATCTGAATGATAATGATTAACACCAAACAATCTGAAAAGATGAATAAATAAAACCATAGCCAAAAACTGTTATTCACACTACTCTTCCTGTACACCTAGCTGCTGGTGGTATCTATGAAAACATGCACCAGGACACATGTGTACATCACATTTATCACACCATACTCTGTTAGTTTTCATATGTGATTTTTTGAGCACTGTTTGCATGTACTCCTCTTCTTGCCCAATCGGGCCACAGAGTGTTGACAACATGCAATCTTTGCAGTGGGAACAACTTTTCCTTGTTTGCGACTTGAAAATTCCCCAATCAGCATTCTGGCAACGTCTGTGTGGAAGTCCAGAAGGGTGTACCTCTTCTTCTTTGTCTTGTAAGTGCCCGTCTCTGACAATATAATGAATGCATTACTCAGACAGAGATTAATGAGGAAGTGGAAAAAATACTTCCACCATTTTTTACTGGGCCTTCCAACTGGATACTTGGAACGAAGTTGATTGCTGCTGTCAACTCCATCCATATATGTCTGATAGTTGTGGACGACTGGTGGTTGTGAAATCTCGAGCCTCGATCCATCCTTCAGTCTACGTAACGCTGTATCCTCTCCAGTTGCTGCCATGTTGTGTGGACAGAAAGTGCACCTGTAAATCAAAATGTAGACTTCAGAAAAAATTACTTGTATTTCAACTTGGTCTGCTTCCATGTATGAAATGTTGTCAGCAGTATTGCTCATAAGGAGAAAAAAATGTTATCTGCACCTAAATCTAATTATTGAGAGTAGCTTAACTACTAACCATGTTTACATTTTTTATACATCATGCTGAATGTGTTGTCCTAAAATGACAATGTGTCTGTGTCCTCATTTTTGTAAGTAATTCATTTATAAAACATATACTGCATAAAGTATTTCTAATTTTTATTTCCTTTAAATAATTTATACGATTAGTTACTTTGTATTATTAGTTATTAAGGATTGATTATTTCTTTTCCTCTGTGCAAATCAGTGTGATTGTGTGTATTTATGTACATCATAAAAATCTGAAATTAAGTTTGACTTAAAATAAGCCTACCTTGAAGAAAAACCACAACATTAATACTAGATTCTGCTCTGGGGAGTAAACTAGACTAAAAAATACAATGGCTAATATATTTCAGTATTAAATTGGTCTTGTTAACATATAAAAAACTGTTATCTTCAGATAAGGATCAAAAATATTCTGCTGATACAAAAACATGAGATAGAGAAAGAAGATATATAAATTGGAACAAAGTAATCTTACTAATTTAGAGTCCTTCCATACTGTTGCAACCAAATTGCAATGCTGGCGAAAAAGACTTTGTCCTCTATTCAGTCTGCTGGGCCCCTTCAGCTCCTGAGGGAAACCTATCAAGGTTGATTTCATAGTGCCACATGCGTAAATTCCATTAGCCTCAAAGTTCATGAACAGCTCAATGCTGGTGACAATTGTGTCCATATAAATGTGATGACATTTTCATTTTAGTCCCATACATAGTCGATTAACTCTCTTGATGCCAGAGCTTGCCCCCTGTCTTCATCAAACCCTCCCAGGTATATCTTATACTCTGGTGACAGAATCCACTTAGCGAGTCACAACGCATCCACACCTTAATTCCTCTCTTGATGGGCTTTGCTGGCATATACAGCTTCATAGAATGACGGCCTTTATACTTTATCATTGCCTCGTCAACAGTCTGGTTCTGTTGTGGTCTGTACATGGATTGGAATGTTCTAGTAGTAATATCCAGAATTGGGCAGATCTTTCTAAGGCGATCGTTAAGGTCTTGATTTCCAGCAGCATCTATATGGAAATACTGGAGAAGTTTTTCAAATCTTCTCACTGGCATTGTCTGCTTGAACCCAAGGTTTCCAATGAAATGATTTCCAGACCAATACATGCTTTAGGAGGGGATTTTGATGATTCCCATGAGGATGAGGAGTCCAACAAATGCATTCATCTCCACTGTGTTGGTGTGCATCCACTGCTGCTCACCTCCATGTTGCTGGACTGCATATAAGTTGGTGTTGTCCGCTAGTAATTGGAAGAAGTCCTCCTCAAATAGTAAATAAAAATAATTCAGTGGTGTGGCATCTTCTCCTAGCAGAACGGTTGGTCCAGTGGGCTCACTAAACTCCCCGATGTCAACAGCAGTGGCAGCTGGTGACCAAAAGTCATCATCACTAGCAGAGGTGGCCTGACTGTCTATGTTGCTCATTTCAGAGGCTGTCTCCCACTCCTCTTCATCTTCGTCTTATGACAGCTCTATATCACTAAGATCGTCAAACTCGATATCACTGCCATCTTCTGCCTCGTCTAAATCCAAATCTGACAACAAATCTGGCAGTGGGGGAACACGGTTAGCCTCTTCACTATCAAACCACAAAAAACTCGACTCGCTGTCTGATGATTCCATTTTTGACATTTGGGCGTTCAAGTAATATAACGTCTGCTAATACTTTTGCTAATTTCCATAACTCCACCCACTGACTCTTTACGTCACACATGTCTAGCGTAAATTTTTAAAGGACAAAACACAAAAAAAAAACCCCACAAAACACTGAGCTATATATGTAAGAACATTTAACATGCACGAGTACATCAAAAAGGTTCAGCGATACCGTGAATAACTCTAGATAATAAGTTTTTGAAGGTGATTGTATTTTGCCTGAAAATTCTATAATTAGTAACACCTGAAATGCGAATATTTTCAAGCCCAAAATATATAATAACATGAAAAGTTAGAGGTTTAGTTTAATTATTGCCGATAAATCATTACCTTTGCTATTCATCTACGATGAATGAAGTATTAAAGTTTATATGAATGAACTAGATCTATGTTTCCAACTGAATGGGTACTCGGCCAATAACAAAAATGGCGCCACCCATGCCATGTGGGTGCATCTATTTTTAGAAACAGGGATTTTCTTAATGTGACCACTCACATTTTATTGCTTCTTTACAACAATCTATAGATATGACTGCAAATTTATGGTTTAATTATTTGTCTACATACTTTAAATAACATTTTGTATTGATTATATAGTATTTAACTCGCCGATTTTTTTTGATATTTTTACAAAACTAAGTGATTTAACAATTCAACTTTGACCTTACAGTGCTGTTCGAGCATTGTCACATATTTTTATTACATAAAAATTAATATGTTAAGGCTAAATCTTATATCACATAATATTTAGACATTGCTTTCTACGGATTTTATATTTTTCTTAATTTATGTCCCCAATGGATTACAAAAACAAACAGTCTAAATGAAGAGGTGCTTCCTATAACAGCGAATTCCGCCATTATTACTCCTTGGCAGGCTCACTTGCGGTTTCAAACTGATTTTATCAAGAAAATAATGCAAGCACGGCAGTTAAAATGTTCAATAAATATATATTGAGAAGCACTTTCACTGATTCTATTCTTAAAATACAAATTAATATTTGCATATTGATGTTACAAGTTTCGAAATACCAGTTGGTACGTTTTCCTCATTAAATGATAACAAATGATAACTTGCGGAAATCCGGCAGTGATAACAAATGATAACTTGTGGGGGAAAGGGTTAACACTTTCTTTCCAAAAACTTACGGTAAAAGTCAAATGGTATGTATGAATTGATGTATGTAATTCAGTCGTACTGATAAAAATAACAAAAAAAATTATTTTCATTCAACAAACAATATCTATATGAAAATTTGTACAGAAAATATTTGATTTACAATGGTGCTGAACTTTGCCCTGTCCTTTATGACGAAAGATGTCTGCGCTGAAGGTAACCAATAGTACAGAATATGAATGAATGAATTTAAAAATTAATTACAATGAATAATCGTCAAATAAACAATCAGATAAGAAGAAATACAATTCTCTACTTCTCTGCTATATTGTAATCTATAACAAACAAAAATACTGTTTCTCTGTTACAGTGAAGCCTTTCATTCCCGAGGTGCAACTATGCGTCTGAATGATGTCTCTGGTTGTAATAATATTGAAAAATCACTGCTTGATTATTATTTTTTAGTTCAATTTTAAAATGAAATAGAGAAAACATTGATGCAAATAAATATTGATACAAATTCACCAGGCAAATAATGTTTATGTGTGAAATATTTATAAATTCACACATAAAATAATGAAAACTTTATTATCAGTGACATACATGATTCAGTGCCTTACAGCCAGGTGAGCCATAAAATTAAGAGTGACCTCAATCTAGGGTGTGGATGGATGTATAGACCTGCACATGGATGCCAGCGACTGACATACTGAGCTTCTGCATAGGCAACAAAATTGTTGCATCCTCAAAGTAGCCATTTCACAGAAGAGACAATGCAAAGATACAAGTGTTACAATGTGGTAACCATCTATTGTTAAATTTAAACTTACTCATCTGCTCCACTTTTCCAGCAGGTCGTATGTTATAGAAGGACACTGATATTCTTGGACTTTCACCATGGATGTATGCAAATTTGTGCCCATTTGGCTCCCAAGCAAATGCAAGTACATTTTCTGTCAAAGGAAAAGAAAGACGAGAGTTAAGGATGTAGGATTTCTGGAGTTCTCAAGTTATCAACTAGAGCAAAGGACAACTGCAATTTGCTCTGTAGGCCTTAAACAAGAGAAATCGAGCTGGAAAACCAATGTCTGGAGAAGATGGACATTTAAATGATGATGTGGAATGTTTAAAATTAAACAACTTCAAGGTCTCATCAATACACTACAATTTGCTCTGTAGGCCTTAAACAAGAGAAATCGACCTGGAAAACCAATGTCTTGAGAAGATGGACATTTAAATGATGATGTGGAATGTTTAAAATTAAACTCCTTCAAGGTCTCATCAATACAAGCCACGTCCCATGTAAACATAAAGATATTAAGTAGATTAACAAGGGCTGTAACTACGTTTAAATTGGAGTTGCCCAGACACACTGGTCTTAGAAACAATATTCACCTCAAACTGCTGACTACATCCCATGTAGAGATATGAAGCTGACTGATAAGGGTCATAACTCTGTCCAAAATGGTGTAGATATGACAAAACCCATAAAACACACTAGGTCTAAGAAACAATAGTTTGATCAAATTCCATCAGAATATGTTGAATGGTTCTTGAGCTATGCTGACTACAAACAACATTCCAAGTTTCAACGTGAAGACAATAATATGCTTGACAATGGGGCATAACTCTAGTCCAAAACAGAGTAGACAGAGTAGACCCATAAAAGGCACATGTAAATTTACAGACAATGTTCATGCCAAATTGCATCCGAATAGGATGAATAGTTCTTGAGCTATGCCGGCTACAAGCAACATCCTATGTGAGGATATGAAATTGTCATGGGCCATAACTCTATTGAAAATGGAGTTGACAAGACAAAAACCCATAAAAGACAGATCTAACCCTATGTTCATCGCAAATTGCACCAGAATATGTTGCATGGTTCTTGTGCTGTGCTGGCTACAAACAAGATCCCATGTGAAGATGTACAGTTAATTGTCAAAGGCCATAAATCCAAAATAGAGTTGACAAGACAAAATCCCCAAAAGGCACACCTTGGGTCCACAAGACAATGCACACCAAATTGCATCATAATACACAGAATGGTTTCTAAGCTATGCTAGTAATAACGACCTGCTGTAGGAGAGGTTCAAAACTGATAAAAAGAGAACAAATAACTCTGTCAAAACTGGACTTGAAACATGAAACCTTTAAAATGTGTGTGTGTTGGGGGGGGGGGGGGCTAATTTTAATGATGTAATTCATACTTGTCTGTACTGCATAGCTTGTTATTCTGTGACGGAATTACACCCCGTCCTTATAATAAGAATTAATCCATCTCACGGATGAACCTCCATAGAGAATCACAGACCCAGTCTGCTGTCCATGGCACTGGCACATACGCCCTAGTCCTCATCTTTCTCTGGACTAGACTATTCATGGGACATCAGAGTGGAATGGGAAAAGGAAATCTGGCAATACTAACAGGAAAGTATTACATTATTACAATTATTTTTACCCCCTCCCCCCACATTTTAACATCAATAATATGTTACCTGTCTGTATTGCATAGCTGAATATGCCAGTGCGGTGGGAAGCTGATAGCCTCAAGAATTGGTATAACAAGGATATACTCACACTTACTGTAGGTAAGTTAGAATCTGCTTTAAATTCCTTTCTGTACTGCAACTATAGCCCAAATAAAGAATAAATGCCTCAGCTCTGATGCATGGTGCACCAAGGAACAAAGGTAGCATGATGAGAAGGTCATGTGTGATTGCCAAAACACGGCCTTCATAACATCCTTCAATGATGAAGGAGTTAGATAGGCATACGAAGGAGCAATGGCTCAGACCTCGTCGGCTTTTATCCTCATGAATGAAAGATCCCTGTCGATTAGGGACTGATAAGCTCTCTTGATCATTTTGACAATCGACCTAGAAATAGTAGATACCCAAATGTCAGCAGAGCCCTTTATGGGGAGAAATAGATTTTTCCTACCATTTCTTTTCCTTTTATAAGCGGCCAAATAGAATCTTAATGCTTTAACAGGGCATAAAAGTTGATCTTCATCATTCCCAGCACAGATACGACTGAGACTGGGGATCTCTATAGGAAGTGGCGCTAATGAAGGTGGCAATTTTTGGACAAGAAACCTTGCTTGGCAAAGCAGAGATACCAACCTGTTTAAACATTAGACAACTTTGTTCAATAGACATGGCATGCTAAGGACAGCAAGAAAACGATCTTGAGGGTAAGATTCTCAAAGGAAGCTTCACCCAAATGCTCATAGGGGGTTTTAGTTAATGACCACAAGACATTTGAGAGGTTCCATTTTGGCGTAAGTGAGCAAGACACTGGTCTCTGCATATCAAAATACCTTATAAGGTCGGCAATGCGAGAATCTGAACCAATCACCAGGCCTTTAGAAAACTTCAGTGTGTTTAATAGGGTTGCTCTATAGCCCTTGATAGTAGAAACTGAGTATTGTTTCTCTTCAAAAAGGAAGAAAATAAAATCAGCCACCGCACTCAAATAGGGACAGGTAGGATTAATGCATTTCCTACTGCACCAATCGCAAAAGAGTCTCCACTTTGTACCACAGACCTTGGATGTGGAATACCTCCAGGCCTGAACAATGCACTCGGCAACTTTGATTGAAAACTTGTCCTGGCAGATAGGTTGCTTGAGATGAGCCAAGCATGAAGGTGGAGAATGTGTGGACTGTTGTGTAGGAGGGAGCCCCCGTGCTGAGACAGAAGGTCCCTATTCTGAGGCAATGTCATGGTCTGGTCCATCAGCAGGTTGAGAAGATTGTTGAACAACAATTGTTGGGGCCACAAAAGGGCTATCAAGGTGAGCAGTCGAGGTCCTGTCTTGTGGAGTACTTGCAGAATCATCCTGAAGGGTGGAAAGGTGTAAGCAAACAGGCAATTCCACTTCAGGCTCTCTAATCTGGAACAAGGGAGATGTAAAAAGGGAGTTTGCTGGTCAGTTTTGTTGCAACCAAGTCCACCAAAGGTCTCTCCCACAGTCTGAACAAGGAGTACACTATGGATTGGTGCAGTGACCACTGTGGGACAACTACCTTGCCCTTCCTGGACTGACTGTCTGCCAGAATATTCTTCTTGCTGGTGATGTGACAAAGTTGGATAGTAATCCCCTCCAGGGCTGCCCAGTGAAGGAGGTTCCAAACCTCCACACAAAGACAAGGGGTTTGTGCAATGCCTTGTTGCCTTAAGTACACCAGGACCAATGTGTTGTTGGAGGACACCTTCACACAGCAATTTTGTATATTGTGTCAATGAACCCCTGTAGGACTAGGAATACCACTCTCATTTCAAGATTGTTTAGGTGGAAGATAGATTCTTCTGGTGACCATGAACCCTGAAGAACTATTCCTTCTGGCTGCAAGTGAGTGTCCCAACCCAAATCTGACGTGTCTGTGAATAGATAGGAGTGGAGTTAGGGGGCGTGCATGGGGACCCCAGTCCTAAAACCATTCCTGATTTTCCCACCAACTTGTGAATGTCTGGTCTTGACAACTGGTTCATGGCTCTCATCACTTCCAACAGGGCCAGGATCCTGTCCACTCTGTCCTGTTGAACATAGATTAATCCCCCATTTATGTGGAAATTCATCCCCCCCCCCCCACATATGAAATCCTGAGATGGGACAAGCTCGGATTTCTCTACATTGGATAATAGGGACTAAGTGGCCATTGTGGACCAACCAGTTGTCGAAATACTGCAAATCATCAGTGACCTTAAGTGGATGGCGACTACTCCCATTACATTGGAAAACACTCTGGTCATGGAGACTAAGCCGAAATGCAGAGTGCAAAATTGGAAGACCTCTGTGTCCAAGCAGAACCAGAGGTTCTTCCTGTGAGGAGGAAAAATACGGTTGTGAAGGTAAGCATCCTGGAGGTTGATGGAGACTGCCCAGTTGCCATGTCTTATAGCAAGTCTGACTGAGGCTGTGGTCTCCATCTTGAAGGGTTCCTCCTGTAGTAACTTGTTTAAGTTGGAAAGGTCTATGATTAACTGAAACTTTCCTCCTCTTTTGGAAACCAGGAAGATCAGGGAGCAGAAGGTCAGAGACTGGTTGTTTATTACCCTCTCTACTACGCCGTTCTGTAGAAGGGAGTGCACCTCGTCCTTTTTACACACCAAAGCTGGCTGGAGGAACTGCATGGGGGTCCTTGTCAGAGAAGAATATTCCTGGAACTGAAGCTGCTATCCTCTCAAGACAATATTATACAGAGGACCCACCCATCATCTGTTATGCTCAACCAGACTTATGAAAAGAGAGCTAGTCGGGCGCCTATGAGGATAGATGGAAGAGTAATGCACTGCAGAAGAGGGAGCAAGTCCCTAGGGCCACCCCCACCCCTCTCACAAAACTTCCCTTGGCCTCTCCAGTGAACCCATCAGGCGGCTGATCGGCGAGAAGGAGGTTTAAAATGGGACTGCTTCTAGGACTGTCGATGTATAACTTTAAAGAACTTGGCTGCCGGCCCCTGGGGGCAGTCAGGCTGACCATGCTTCCTGGCCGGTTTTGACGGACCAGTAGCAAATGCAAGAAACCTGTGTTGTTGGTCCCTCTGGCCCTGGGAAACCAGAGGGGATGAATCCTTAACTGATTCAGCCCCAGCACTGTTATCAGTATCACTGCTGCTGTGTCTAGCTGCTTGTGCCCCAGAGAGTTTTTACCTATTTAGAAAATTTTGTAAACATCATGCACATGCATCCATTCTTACCTTAATTTCTCTTCTTATATCCAATAAAAATCCATGAAATTTTCACCAATTGTTCCAAATAAATTTGTCTACACAGTTATGTATTTTTTGTACTATTTGTCCACTAAAATCATCGATTTGGACAGACCGAAGATGATCGTTCCAGTTTACTAGATCCGCAAGAACTGTATCATCGTCGCTATCAGCATCCTCTTCTTCTGACAATTCAATCTCAGAAACTTCTATGTCCAAGTCTAAATCTCGTAAAATATCCAACTGCCGAATCTTTCCTCTGCTTGCTCGATATTTTCTAGCTCAAACCCGAGAAACTCCTCATTTTCGCTCTCATCATCATGAAATATCACTCTTAAGTCCGCCATTGTTTACGACTTTTCATGAATGAAACACGCGTAGTAAAACTGCTCTCAGTTAGTAAGCTTGGCTTATGAATAATTAAAATTTACACAAAGGAAAGTAAAATCATTTCTGATTGATTTAATATCATCAGATTCTTGGAAAAACCCCGATTTGTAACCAATCAGAGACATTGTTACTAACACACATTCACCACGACTGTAGACGGGATTGGCCATTGAATGCAGTAAACAAACCATGACTACAGGCGGGATCGGCCATTGAATGCAGAAAAGGGATCACGCCTTTAGGCGGGATCGGGGCCGAACGAGTTAAAAGAAGGACTCTGCCTCCAGAGGAGCATCCTGAAGGAGGTTCTTGCTGGGTCTTTTTGTTCGAGCAAGACTTTGAAGTGTTCAGAGCTGTATCCCTGTGGAGGTGGATCAACTCCACTAATAATGCCATGGACATTGATAGAGCATGCTGAGCTGTTTTGGTGACTGCTTCCAGCAAGCACTGATGCGCAGCTGGGAACAGCAATTCCTCCTTCAGCAGGCTGAAGGAAACTGCCCAAAAAAAGGTCAGCATAAGAGGCTATGATAAACAGTGACCAAGCCTTAAGCTCTAAAACCTCCAGTTTCTTAGTTGGGATGCAGTCCAGGTTCCCAAAGAAATGTCCACTTGTGATGCCCCGGTATGAAAGGTGGGAGGTTTAAGGGGCCAGGCATGGGGGTGAACCCTGTAACTAGCTGGAGAGACCAAAGGTCTCAATGTAGAGGGGGGGGGGGGGGAGGAATGACCACCCCTAATATTTCTAGCCAGCTCTTGACCCTTGGCAAACATTACAGAAAACTCTCTGACCATGGCCAAGTGGGGAAGGAATAATAGGTCTGGTTGGGAGGTAGCCACAGCGAGTCTCTCCAAACTGGAGACTTTTGTGTCTTCTCAGCCAGAGAGCTTGGGAAACAAATCCTGGGGGAAAAGACAGTAAATCTCATTGACCGCCTTGTTAAAGGACCAGATCTCCTCGTTCTCCTCCAACCGAGTCAACGAGTGGGAGGGGGCAGGGGACCGTAAGAGAGGAGGAGGCACCACCTCAGCCTCCTCTATGTCAAACTCCTGAGAATCTTTGTCTTGCTCCTACAGCGGGGAGGCAGGATTTTGTGACCACCCGTCTCTGTGATGGAGACCTGTCTCTTTGGTGTTATTGAGACCTGGGGGTAAAGGGAGCCTCATCCTGAGACTCCTCCTACGGAGTGAGGGGACTGTCCCTAGTAGCAGACTCAACAAGAGGACAAGGATACCTCTCATCTTTCCTGGGGCACTTGGGGGAAGACACATCTCTCTCTCCTTCCTCTTGGACTCCACATTGTTATGGGGATGACGTCGGACTTTGACTGGCAATATCAACCCTACCTTGATACCAGGGCCCTGAAGTCTATGGCAGTATGAAAAGAAAGGATAATTCACTACCCTGAATGGGATGACCCCATATCCTGTGGCGATTCAGAGGGGTATGGGGAAGAGGGGGGATGCTGATCTGATTTTCTTCTAGTTGGGCATCTGCACACTGGCTGGCAGGGAGGTGGGGGGGGGGGGGGGGGACGGGTTTATAAAGAGATGAAGGGGTGGTGTGTGACCTTCAAACACACCAATCTAGTATTGCTCTTTAATAAATCTAGTACTGCTCTTTAATTATTAGGAAAAAACAAGCAACAGTAATTACCTGAATGTATAAAACAAACCAGAGTGAGTGAGAGTAAACTCACTCAAATGTAATACCGTATTTAGCTGTGTATAATATGCACTTTTTTCACCTTATTTTCTTGTCTTCAGTCGGTGGTGCACGTTTTATAGAAGAACTAAAGAAAAAAGTTTATTTCCAGATCGATCTGATGAAAGGATGAAGGCACTATAACTGCCTACATGTGTCACATTCAATCCATGTGAACTATTAAATCCGTTGCACGTTGCATTGCAACTAAATTGGTTACTGGTATTAGCCTTATTAAAGAAATAAATAATGCTTACAAACCTTGATAGTCTTGTTCTTTGATTGCTTATGTTAATAAACTGGTTTCATTTCACATTACTGTGTAGCATTTTGTTCTGTGCCTTGACGGGAAATACATGTACATCACGACTGGTAACTTGTTGTTCTCAAGCCGTACAAAGTACTGCATTGCAGTGAAACAAATATGATGATTAGCATACATGTACCATAAATGTTTAGTATTCCATAACTGTGGATCTAATATATTTTTTCTTCATTTATTGTTGAATTGAAATATAGTATTTAGAATTCAAGCAGCGTTAATGTTCTTTTCAGAGGTACCTTTAGGGGACATTTTTTGCGACTACGGTTTGTCTGTTATGGTAACATTGACACATTGTGAAACAAAATAATTAATTAATGTATGAAGTCGGAAATTATTTTTTTTCTCGGAAAATAAACTTGGTTCTTAGTTTTGTATCTCATCTTAAATGATAGTATTTTATATTGTTTTATGACTATACAGTGATCAATGCTTCATTGATTCTGTGTGGTGTTTTCAAGGTTATCAGCGGAACAAATATATGATTACCATACCTGTAAATGTTCAATATTTGATAACTGTGGATTTAATTAATTTTTTCTTCATTTATTCTTATTTGAATTGAAATATAATATTTAAAATTCAAGCGGTGTTAATGTTCTCATCGTAGGCACCTTTACAGGACATCTTTTTTGTGACTATGGTTAGTCTGTTACAGTAACAGAGACACATCGTGAAACAAAGTAATCAATTAATATATAAAGTTGGAAAACATTTTTTATTTCCTTTGGAAAAAAACTTGGTTCTTAGCTTTATTTCTCATCTTAAATCATAGTATTTGATATATTTGTACAACTATACAGTGATCAATGCTTCACTTATTCAGTGTGGTCTTTTCACAGTAATCAGCGCTGGCTAAGCTTTGATGTGCTAAACATAGTTACAATGCATTGTCTTGGTAAATTTGCAATTTATTTACTTTTCTTCTGAAAATAAGCTTGGTTCTTTGTTTTATTTCTAATCTTAAACCACATTATCTGATCCTTCTTCGTTACAATAGAGCGAGCAATATTTAATTGACTCCACATGGTGTTTTTAAAAGGTAATCAGCGCCGGCTAAAGTTTTGATGTGCCAAACATAATTACAAAGTATTGTCTTGGTAAATTCTATCTAGGGTACTGAGATATATTTTAGAAGTGTCATGCTAGTCCAAATCAGTATAAATACTGGACATGAACTTTCACACATCTTGTGTTTGATCTTGAAATGCCAGGAATGACGACAGACAAGGACATATAGCGACTTTCCGAGAGTGATGACAACGAAGAGGAATTTGATGCATTTCATGCAATAGACTGAACTCCATCAACAAGGCAAACCTTAAAATTGCCCTTTTAAGGGCCAACCATAAAATCGGAAAGATATACTTTAAAGTTTGCCACTTTTTCATTCTTTCTTTTATGATATATGTAAAACAAAACGTACTGGTCATAACCGGGTGCTGCGTACTGACAGGAAAGACCAGAGAAACAGTCATGCACTGGTTTATTGTAAAGAATTAAAACGTCATCTAACAAATGATGATCAGTGCACTATCCAAAATGGCCGACTGTTGTCGCACAATGAAAGTGAGCAAAATAGTCAAGATTCAAAAATGTATTATATCACATGCGCGTTATATGACAGAACTGTTTTTTCCCCTCATTCTGGCTCGAAAATCGGGGTGCGCATTATACACACCAAAATACAGAAATAGACAACAGTACTAATCCCTGTTGGGAAGTACTAATGACACAGCAATACTAAATATTAAAACTAGCAAGAAAAATAATTAAATAGAAAGCTGGTGTGCGACCCCCTTACAAAAAACTAACTCAATATAATACATAAGAGGGGAGCATAAATAGATGTTCACCAACTAAAAAGGAACATTTAATAAGTTGGTCTTAGATTCCAGCAATGAAAGAAGAAAATACCAACTCCAGGGCTGGAATAAAACACATTAAGTATAAATGAAAATACAGATTACCCACATGCAACGAAAGGGTGGGGGGGGGGTAGAATGTTAACTGGGCACTGCTGAAATCACTAACAACAACTGCATGAAAGATCTTAATATTTCACGAGAAATAAAGGACTTGAGGGAATAACGTCTGATTAAAACGGAAAGCCATATGAATTTGTCTGATGCACAATTTATTGCCAAGCCAAGGCACAATATTCTCAGAGCGACATTGTAAAACTGCAATGCAAATGGTGTCCTTGAAAAAGACGAGGACCAGTGGCTTGGACAGCAGACTGGGTCTGTGTTATGTTCTAAATTCCTTCCAGAATTCTCAATGAAGGTTCATCTTATAAGGTAGAGGGTAATTCTGTCCCGGAATAACAAGCTATGCAATACCATTAGGTAACGTATAAACTGTCATTAAAAGGCACATCTATATGCAATAGACAATCAACTACCAAATGGCATCCAGTTAATTGCAAGGGTTGCAGGACTTTGGTGGTTATAAGAAGTGTGAATGAAAGGACAGATGGTTTTACAGACAGACGGAAAAGATGATTATTATAGGGTTCCACAACTCCATGCAGAGACTAGTTATTTTTTACAAAGCAAATATTAGAATGTAAAAATCATGTCTACAAGAAAAGAATTGTGTAATCTAACATTTTGCTAATTAGAAAACAGTTTATACCTTTGATAAAC
Source organism: Margaritifera margaritifera (assembly GCA_029931535.1). Taxonomy (NCBI): domain Eukaryota; kingdom Metazoa; phylum Mollusca; class Bivalvia; order Unionida; family Margaritiferidae; genus Margaritifera; species Margaritifera margaritifera. The sequence goes on along the minus strand of JAQPZY010001699.1, from coordinate 9,715,583 downwards.
AATATACTGCAGAGAGTATTGTGCAATTAATGAACTATCTGCAATAAAGTTGGGGATTTTTTTGCCTTTGGGACAGCTTTCATTTGGATTCATATTTTAATTATTATGGTCAGAGTTGAAAACAAAATTAATCGATTTTGGAGATTCATTTACTGGTCTAGAAGTATTCATTTCTCTCCCATTTTTCTCGGAATTCTTTACAAATATGACAAAGAAATCATTCTACAGATTTTATGTTTGAACAAGGATAATATTTCAAATTCAGCTAGAAGATACATGAATGAACAAAAAAACGCTTTGGAAATAGAAATAAAAAATGTGGTCTATTTGCCATACTTTTTATAAATCTCTTGAGAATGAAACTAGACGTGTGCTGCAATCAAGTTTAGAGGATGTATACAATTTTTATGTCAGAGTAATAAAATCATAAAAATAATTCTTACCTTTACACTCTACTTTATCCACTGGGATTTGCTTCTCTCGTATACGGAACAGTTCAAAGTTGTAATAAATACCCTTAAAGGAAAATATGTAGAGATCATCAAGCATAATTTAAATGAATAAGCTACCTTTCACCATAAACATTTGTCTTGACAATAAAAGTATCACCTTTTAAATCATTCTGGGGCACTACATGTATAGTGGACTGACCCTGTTCAACTTGTGCTGATTAAGACGATGCAAAGAGTAGTTCAGTGATATAGCCTGTGTAGTTAAGGGCTATTCCAGAAATAATGGTATCGAGGGGTAAGAAAACACTTTATTTTCATCCACCAGGCATACAATATAATTAATATCACCTCCTACCATGGATGAAATATATATTTCTTCAAGCCATGCATGAAATTTATTTGCGGAAATTCAACTTAGCATGAATGCTTATTACGATAAAAGGCAGTCCCTAAGACGGCTTGTTTTAATGAAATTTTCAAGATCTAGGGTACAGTATATAGTGTTTGTTTAGTCCCCGAAGACAACGAATTTGTTTGAGCCTCCATAGTATGATTTTCCTCTAACCCTTCGCACCCCATTTTATATATTTGGACAGTTATGTTGGGGTGCAAGATCAGAACAAATTGTGGAATTTGCAGACGCCACGCTGTGTCGGCATAGGGTAGCCACTTACTAGCAAAACTTAAACGACCTTACATCGAGCCATACCTGCATCAAACTGATAGGAGGAAGATTTATTTTCTCAGAAATTGCGAGTATAGCATTTGTTATGCGGTTAATCCTCTGACAGACAAGACAAAACTAAATTGATGAAATCTGACCTGGTACTTGCCATTTGCATTGATAGTCACGTGACTACCCAAATGTCTCAACCTAAATGTCCATGACATCAGAGGTCCAGTAGTCACGATACCAACAAAAACCTCCTTTACAATATTGTTGTACAAAAACCTTTGAAAATATTAAATGAAAGTCACATAATGTTTGTAAAAAAAAAAATGAAAGGAAATGTAATTCTCAACATATTTATTCCAATAACAACTACCAGAAACCTGTCAATGTCGCAGCAACCTGGAGAAAGCCCGACTTGTCTAGCAGAGATCACGTGTCAACGATATTTTTGTTGGTATCATGTGACTACCACATTTTTACAAACATTACATGGCTTTCATTTAATATTTTTGAATTTTTTTGCACAACAACATTGGAAAGGAGGTTTTTGTTGGTATCACAGGACTATTGAACCTCTGATGTCATGGAGAGGTTGCAAGAGTTGGGTAGTCACGTGACTATCAATGCAATACCTGGTCACATTTCACCAACGCTGTAGTTTCGTCTCATCTGTCAGCGGATTAAACACACAACAAATGCTATACTCACAATTTCTAAGAAAATAAATCCTCCTCCTATCGATTTGAACTAACTGTAGCAAATTTGTATGTTAGGAAAACAATTTCCTATGACAAGCCCTGCCTCAATTTTTCAATGAATTTATGTGACTGGTCCCCTGGGTTTATCATGGGAGAAATACTGTCATTAAAGTTGGCCTCCATCTCCACTTCATGCAGCCCCATACCACCTTTTATTTAACCTTTTTATTTTAAAATGCTGGATGTAAAAATAATGATTTAAAATGGTTTTAAATGTTTGAGTATGACTCTAACACATTTATACAAATTATAATGCTTATGATTTTGCAATGTTACAGAGTTAGGATGAAATTAGTTTGAAATCCTCATTGGCAGCTTAAATACATGATATGTTCATTGTATATCAAAATATCAATATCCTGAACAAGTTGCTATACACAATGACCATTAAGAAACTGCAACTTAATCATAAAAATGAAAAAAGATTAATGATTAAACTGACACAGGATGCAATTGAAGTATATACAAAACGAGCAGAATCTTACAAATAATTTCAACTCAAGTAATTACTGACCTTAAATAAAGAGGTTATTCCAAACATTTTGCACTAGTGGAAGATAATAAGATGCTCATTGTTACATAATGTGAATCGATCCAAAGACCAATAAATTGTTCACTTATGGAAAGTCAAGATTATTCAACATTTTTTTTATCTGTATGGCACTATTTCATGAAAAGGAACTGTCTCTTTGAAGTCACAGTGCTAATTTTACTACCAGCCAATTTCTTTAACAAAGGGGATTAAAACAACCGCATCTCCATGAAAATCTGCTGTGTAAAAGGGAATTTAAACAACCTAATCTCCATGAAAATCTGCTGTGTAAAGGGGATTAAAACAACCTCATCTCCATGAAAATCTGCTGTGTAAAGGGGATTAAAACAACCTCATCTCCATGAAAATCTGCTGTGTAAAAGGGAATTTAAACAACCTCATCTCCATGAAAATCTGCTGTGTAAAGGGGATTAAAACAACCTCATCTCCATGAAAATCTGCTGTGTAAAGGGGATTAAAACAACCTCATCTCCATGAAAATCTGCTGTGTAAAGGGGATTAAAACAACCTCATCTCAATGAAAATAGGCTGTGTAAATACTGACAGGATTAAAACAACCTCATCTCAATGACAATCTGCTGTGTAAATATTGACAGGATTAAAACAACCTCATCTCAATGAAAATCTGCTGTGTTAAGGTGATAAAAACAACCTCATCTTGATGAAAATCTGCTGTGTAAAGGGGATTAAAACAACCTCATCTCCATGAAAATCTGCTGTGTAAATGGGATTAAAACAATCTCCATGAAAATCTGCTGTGTAAAGGGGATTAAAACCACCTCATCTCAATGAAAATCTGCTGAGTAAATATTGACAGGATTAAAACAACCTCATCTCAATGAAAATCTGCTATGTAAATAGTGACAGTAACAAGAGTACTCTAAAACTGCATGCTATAGATTTCTTATTCTTTATTCATCTTCGGCTTTCAGCATCACTGACATTCAGAGCAATGTTGCACTCAGGATATAACTTTTTTTTTTTTTTTTAAATCAGAAGCCAAGATGTGACCATGTTTTAGTTGAATTCATGTTATAACGATGTGTTTTACAGCGGGGTTTCCCTGTACTAGGCTTCTCTCTTTCCATAAAAGACTCACTGCAGCTGGTTTGGTTATGGTTTTGTTGATTTTAATGGCACTTTTAACAGATGAATAGCTATATCATACCAAGGAAATGAAAGTAAAGTGCCTTTCCTAAAAGAACACTGAAGCAGCTGACCTGGACTGGCATGGGTGGGTATCGAACCCACAACCCTTGTTGTCAATCAACCAATCTAACATGACAAAGTGCCTGTGTTGTGTAGAAAGGGCATGATTATGGCTTTACATTTGGTCTCAATTTCACCAACAAACCCTAACCGCCCACCCCAAATCTATAATACAGCAATCTAATTGGCTGAAATTTCAGTCAGACTTAAAACCGACCAATCGAATGTCTTCAAGACTCGAGTTGCTGAAATTGGCGCCTGGATATTACAGTTTTAGCTGAACATAAATCAGTGTTAAACATATTAATGCTAGACACCAATGTCATTATTTTAATCCCATCTGTTAAGTGTGATGAATCATTAACATTCTCACAGTATCTAGGAGTCTATGAGAGTGAAAACTTCAATCTGCACACAAATATGAGAATAGTGAAGTGGGTGTTTTCCAGAACAGTATTTGTTTACATTTGGAGTTCTTCTCAGATTCTGTCAGTAAAAGAGACTGAACTGGATTTCCATCCTTCCATTAATGTGTTCAAATTCTGTGCATTTAATTAATATTTCCTTAAAACTGGTTCATGAAAGAAGCATATAGTGTACCTGCAAATAAATATTTAAAAAGTATGGAGAGAAAAAAAAAGCAACACTTTCTTCAATCTTCTTATTTTTTCTACAATAGATTGAAGTCAAGCAGCAACAACTCACGCTGTATTTGAATATATCCTTTTCTTCCATCTTTTTAGCTTTGGAGTATCGGTCAACCTTGACGCACAAGTAATCCCCATTTTTCTGCCAGTGCATGCGACAGTCAGCGACGTTGAAGAGGTTCCGGACACAAATCTCCTTTCTTGATGGAATCTGGATTAGGGTTACTCTGGCTGGCACATTTTCCTGCTCAGGAACCCAGTATGCTATGATGTTGTCTGATGGACACCATGAGAAGTCTCTGTCATGGAGAAAAGTGATCATTCATTAGAACTGACAAAATCCACAGTTAGCATGTAAAACATTTCATCAGAAACAGATTTTCAATTTTAGGGAAAAGATAAACAACTAGATAGTGCAGTAAATCCCTAGTTCCCACAAATACAGGTGGTCACATGGTTGTTGTCTGTGCACGGAACAGGTGTTTTGCTGTAAATGGCTTATAATGATACAGGTGAGACATACTGAATTCTGGCATATCAGGGTACAAACTTTGGGTACAGAGTAATATTGTAACAAAGTTTCAGTTAAATACTGATGCAGAAAATGTATGATTTTCAAAAACTTCAATAACCTGGGATCTTAACATTTCTGATGCCAATGGCGTCCAATAATATTCAAAAGCATGACAAAAACACTGTAAGCACATGCAGGGCTGAGTAAATTTTTTTTTTCATCCACTAGTCCCAGACTAGCGACTTGGAAATTTTTACTTCCCCGACTTCAAAAATGAATAGTCCGGGATGTCGGGCTTTGGGATTTGCTGAGCCTTGAAGATGATTAAGAAGAACCTGCAAGTCTTCCCTCCCATATTTCAACAGAGCTGCCCTCTCATAAGGAAAGTGCCTATAGTCAAATGCTCTAAAGCATCTCAAAGTTTCTGCTTATGTCTCTTTGGAGAAATAGCTACCGCACATTCAGTAGCAGTCTTACGTTTTATCCCTCCACTTTCACAAAAATGTTCCTTCTCCGAATCGCCGTTATTACCTTCCTTGCGAAAATAATTTAGCAACTCATTTTATCCACAGAGTAACAATCAGCTTGCTTGACAACTATTCTAAAGTGATCATAACATACATTTTCTCTTTAAAATACGAAGAGACAGCTCATTAATTAGCGTCATTGTTTTGCTTCAAACACAATATCGCACGTGCAAGTTAATCATCTGTATAATCAATTAAAAATTAAAGAATCATTACTGTCATTTAATCAGTTCATAAAGGAAACCAACACTGATGTCTGTAAAGTACCTTTCATTAATTTAATTACACGGACTCGCTGGATTAAAATCATAGTGAGCCACTCGTGAGGATCTTATCTTGAGTAAACACAATGCAACAAAGTCGTTTAAAACACTGCTAATTGATCATACTGGCTTTCTTTTGTTTGACGTGTTTTGATTTGCCGATAATTTGGTCGCTTAGCTCAATATACAGTCAAGCGGTAACAGAACGTGCGCATATGCAAAAATTATCACTGACCACATTTATGTGTTATCAGGAAAATAAATGTATACACAAAGAGGTGTAGAAGCAAGTATTCAGTATGCCCGGAGGGCATAATTGGCCAAATAAAGGTAGATATAGTGATTAAAGCATGAAAATAAGGACTTACCCGACTTTTTTAAAAAGCACTTGTCCCGGACAAGCGACTTGGAAAATTTTACTTGCCCGACTTCAAAAATGAATAGTCCGGGACGTCGGGCTATGGGATTTGCTCAGCCCTGACATGAAAATATTTCTCAGCTGGTATAATACCTGCTGCCCTTAACATTTTAAAATGTAGATAAAAATACAAGTCCCTTGAAGGAACTGGTGCTCTAGTGGCTGAAAAGAATTTCCAAGACCATTTCTTCGTTTTAGCTGTTGAGCACTGAAACCATCTCTGATATTCTTTAGCTATAAAAAGATTTTCAAATTTGCTGCTGTGGTGACCATACTGAATGTGATCAGCACCATTCTCATACAGGACCAGTTAGAGATCATTAAAAGCCTTTTGGTGAAAACCCTATGTCAATATGACCGTCCATTCAGCAGGAATAGTGATAACAAGATTTTCAAGATTTTGTGGCAGCATATAGGGTTTAAGATTGGCACCATTTTCAATCAGGATTAACTTGATAGGATAAGAAGTTTTTTTGGTGAAAATCCCATTCTGGAAGGGTATTGATAATAAGATTTTCAAGATGGCCACCAAAGTGGATGTTAGATTGGTATCATTTTCATTTAGGACAACTAGATATCATAGGAAGTCTTCTGGTAAAAACCCCATGTTGATATGACCATCCATCCAGGAGAAGCCACAACAAGATGTTCACCATAATGGTCATACTGGAGGTCACATCAGCACAATTTTCATTTAGGACCAACAAGACATCATAAGAAGTCTTCTAGTGAAAACTCTATATTGATATGACCTTCCGTTTAGGAGGAGTAGCAATAAACAGATTTTCAAAATGGCCAGGGTGGTGGTCATATTGTTTGTCTGAGTGGTACAATATTCATTTAGGACCAACTAGACCTTGGGATAAATGCGTGTGTAAAGTTTCATAGCTATCCTCCTAACAGTCTAAAAAGAGCAGCAATAATAAATTTGTACTAAAGGACTGTTGGACAATTGATGATGGACAACAGGCCATCCCATAAGCTCTTCTGGTCTATGACTAGTAGAGCTAACAAGCAGTTTCAATAAATTTAGTCCAAAATATTTGCTAGTGTTTGGTAGCTGATGAATCAATAAACACATCTGATTCAATTTCCATATTGTGTATGAACACACTCTACTGAGACACAGACTGAGGCATGTATGTAATACACAATGGTTGTTTATTGTCTTTTTTGAGAACACCAAATTGTTAAAGAGATTTTTTTGTTACAAATAGAGACATTCATTCTACAGCAACAGAGATTCAGCTGCATGGAGTACACTAAATGCAGATACTGGCCTCCTTCATTTATGTCAGAGAGGGTAAGCACTGTTTTCCAATAAAACAAACATGTCTATATGCCCCCACAAATATGATCCATTGAAAAGGCAAAGTTTCAGTCGAACAGGAGCCATAACTCTGCAAAATCTTTGCCGGAAAACAGTTATAACTTTATCTAGGTCTTATTAATGTAAAGCCAAATAAAAAAATTGATGTCATTCCACAAAGTGCTTCAACATTTACTAAGCATAAATGAAATTGAAGAGCAAAATTCTATGTCAAACCTGGGCATAAACCCATAAAATTTTGCCAGAAAATATTGAAAATTTAACCTGACATGGGGCTTTTAAATGTAAAGTCTCATACCAAATTTGATTTCAATTACAAGCTTCAAAAGTTATTGAGCAGAAACAAAACTGAAGGGCAAAGTTCCAAGTCAAAAAAGGTCCACGACTCCGTAAAATTGTCCTGGTCAACAACCAAAATCTTCTTAATGTAAAGCCTCATACCAAATTTGATTTAAATCCACGAAGTTCTTCAAACTTCCTAAGTGGAATTAAATTGTTGTGACTGATGCGATGTAACATGACAAAATGGGACATTATGTGACAGGATGGATGGACATAGGTAACATGATATGGCTGCTGTAAAAAAAAAAAAAAAAAGAATCTGCTACACTTAATAAAATTTGAATTTTTCATTCTCTACTTATTATGATTTATCAAATTTATGATGAAAATGATAAAACTAATTCTCAGTTGCTCAGTTCTGTAAAAACTTGGACAAGATCCATGTGTAAGTGTACAATTTATAACTTGTCTGTGAACAGCACTTACTTTATAGCTGATATCCTCAAACTCTTATTTTCCAACAATCGGAATGTCTGCAAAAGTAGACAAAAATAGTATAAAGGACTATGGACATACATTTATAACTACTGTCATGCAGATTACAAAAATTGCAATTTTAATGAGCTAAAATACATATCCATTCCCCTTCTAAAATACATATCCATTGCCCTTCTAAAGTACATATCCATTGCCCTTTCCCCAAAATTACCCCAGCAATCTGAGATGTATAGTTTAAAATCAAAAAAAAGATTTATAAATAATTTTAAAAAAATTAATGCTGAAATAATAAAGTTTTAGTCTTGATATTCTTGATTTTAAATTTCTTAAGAAACAATAAGTAATATTAATGTATGCCATAACAATAAGTAATAGTAATGGATGCCATAACAATAAGTAATAGTAATGGATGCCATAACAATAAGTAATAGTAATGTATGCCATAACAATAAGTAATATTAATGTATGCCATAACAATAAGTAATAGTAATGGATGCCATAACAATAAGTAATAGTAATGTATGCCATAACAATAAGTAATAGTAATGTATACCATAACAATAAGTAATAGTAATGTATGCCATAACATTAAGTAATAGTAATGTATACCATAACAATAATAGTTATGTATACCATAACAATAAGTAATAGTAATGTATGCCATAACAATAATAGTAATGTATGCCATAACAGTAATAGTAATGTATACCATAACAATAATAGTAATGTATACCATAACAACAAAAAATAGTAATGTATGCCATAACAGTAATAGTAATGTATGCCATAACAGTAGTAGTAATGTATGCCATAACAATAAGTAATAGTAATGTATGCCATAACAGTAATAGTAATGTATGCCATAACAGTAATAGTAATGTATACCATAACAACAATAGTAATGTATACCATGACAATAAGTAATAGTAATGTATGCAATAACAGTAAGTAATAGTAAAGTATGCCATAACAATAGCAGATTAGTCAAAGGTTTCCCCTCAAGAATCCACTTTGTCCTATCAAATATTTAGATTCTGGCTTTGACTTTGTGGAATTTTCCACTATTTTTCAGCACATGATGGGCTACATATGGCATGCAGTATATTTGGCGAAGAAAGAACCCGGGAAGAACCACCGACTGATGAGAAGCTACTGGCAAGCTTTCCCACATTGGTCGAGCCGAGACTTGAACTCCTGTGGACAGGTGAGATGTGAGTGATCTGTAGAGGCGAGTGCCTTAGACCACTTGATGATATAAATTTGCACACTAATCTGAAATACAGTTTGTCCATTTTTATGAAAAATGGTAAGTATCAGGGAGAACAAGAAATTTGATTATTGAACATAAATGCTCCACTGAGAGAAACAGACCTAAACATAAAACTTTACCAGATACATGGAAATGGGTAACTCGATATGCCAATCAGTGCCAAAATACAGACCTACACATCAAACTTTACTAGATGCATGGAAAAGGGTAACTCGATATGCCAATCAGTGCCAAAATACAGACCTACACATCAAACTTTACCAGATACATGGGAATGGGTAACTCAATATGCCAATCAGTGCCAAGTTACAGACTTACACATAAAACTTTACCAGATACATGGGAATGGGTAACTCAATATGCCAATCAGTGCCAAGTTACAGACTTACACATAAAACTTTACCAGATACATGGAAATGGGTAACTCAATATGCCAATCAGTGCTAAGATACAGACCTACACATAAAACTTTACCAGATACATGGAAATGGGTAACTCTATATGCCAATCAGTGCCAAGATACAGACCTTAACATAAAACTTTACCATATGGATGGACATGGTAACACAATATCCTCCACCAGTGCTTAAGATACTGACCAACACATAAAACTTTGCCAAATATATGGACATAGCTAACACAATATGCACCACCTGTGCCCAAGATACTTAAATACACATAAAACTATACCAGATATATGGACATAGTAACACAGTATGCCAAACCCATGCCACATATAATAACCTACACAAAAAACTTTACCATATGCATGGAAATCTTAACACAATATGCCCAAATATATCCAGGGTGGTAAATGTATCCATAGCAGAGCATTAAAAACACATAAAGAAAGGGCCATAATCCATTAAAAAACACAAAGAAAGTTGAAAATGACCCCATTCAAGATACTAGCAATGCAAAACAATCAACTTTGATTTCCATTCTGTCAGTCTTTCTCTAGTATAATGTGTGCAGAATTACAGACACTGGTAAATTTACAGTGATCCAGATGCATTGATTACACAAGATGCAGGCACATGCCTCATTCATTTTTGTCAGAGAGGGCAAGTTCCAATCATCATTATCACTATCTGCACCATTCTGTGATGAATAACTGATATATCTCATGATTATCTGTAGTAAGTGCTATGCATCATCCAGATGCAAGATCACTTCATTAATATGCATGGAGCTTGGTCATTATCGAACTTGTCCAGATTGTAATGTTCTAACCATATATTCCAAGTTTGATCAAAATGGGATCAGAAATATGGCCTACAGAGTGGTAACCATGTTAGCCAATCAGGTGCAAGATCACCTCATTAATACAGTACAGTTAACATGATTTTTCGGAACCCCACGCATCGTGGTGGAGGTCTTAATCCCCTCCACTCTAGCTCCATGATAACACTCCACAGTGGAGGCATAAATTGGCATAAATACCTACAAATCACCACTGCGTTTCAGCAGGCACGCCGATGTAAACTCCACCATGGAGGGGCTAGTCGACATTACTGATTGACATCTGAACAGCCAATGAATGAAGACCACCTATGGAAAGACTGAGACATCAAGAGTGATTTACAACCGGATACCATTTGAAGAATCAGTCATCTTTATTTCGATCATATCTGGACAATAAAAAAATAATTTCAAAAGGCTTGTATATTCAGTAGACATTACTGTTTATAAAAGGTTGATCGACTTCTTTTGCAATAAGTTTATGATTTTAATTTATTTCAAAGAAATATGAATAAACTTATGCATGGACTTGACGAGAAGCACACATTGCTGAGCTTCTCAAGCAGAATAAATTTATCATTTTGTTCCAAAGGAAAGTAATTCTGAGATATGGACAATTAAAATCCAAATTGACATCCGCTTCTGCTTAACCCCTCATCCCCCAACAACAACAAACCTAAAACACTGAATTTACACTGAAATGCAAACCACGTGCTTAGTCTTTAAGCAGTAATAGCAGAGTCACGAGGCTGAATATTATGACTGCATGTGTACTATAAGGGACTGACCATTTAATATATGGGGTTTATATGTTGTTTTGTTTTTTTTGGACCGGGATATTTTTTGTTCTTTCATCACAATATTTATTTACTTTAAGTGAAATATGGAACGGATTTACGTCTTTTTATACTACAAAAATCAGAGAAAGACAATTGTTTTCATGCATTTACCCCCCCCCCCCATCCCCCCCCCCCGGAAAATTCAATTGTCTCTCCCTAATAAAGACTTGACTTCAGCGGATGTTCTACAGAAATCAAGGCAGTGACCATTGTGAACACTGTTGTAAAATATTAACAAGGGTTTGCATCAAAGGATGATGTAAGTTTCAGCTTGGGAACTCTGTGTTTTTATCACACGAAGCAATCTGACTTGGCGTTGTAATTTACAGCCGCAATTATGGTCCCGCCATTAATAACGGAAGTTTGATAATTGTTAGTAATTAATCTGAACTCAGCTTATTACCGAAATGAAAAATAATATGGAAAATTCTAAAATCTGAGATGTTCAGAGATTTTAATTTCCAACAAGTTTAGAGCATTTTGCATGGATGTATTGTCTCCATGTGTATCCTATTATTTGCTCATTTTTCTACGGCGAAAATATAAAAATAAAATATACTCTTAATTATTTTTACTCAGATATTAAAGAATGCCGTTTTCTGTTTGTGACTGTTAGAGCCTTTGGTTATTGAGCGTGTTTCTGTATGTTGTATATTGCTTTACAGCTAGAGAGCTGGAGTTACTGTGGCCCAGTCGATAAAATGTGCGACTCACACACACTTGGGTGTCTGCAGGGGGGGGGGGGGGGGGGGCGGGCATGTTGCCTCGTCCCCGCCGTGATTTAAAAAAAATAATAAATATATCCCTTTTACTTCCACCCCGCCCCCCCAGAAAATTCCTGCGGATGCCCATGAACACACACACGACTTTAGAGCACGTGCTCGGGAGTTCCTGTGCAGTGGTGGGAAAATTTCTTTCTTTTTTGCTCCATAATGCTATAATTTCGAGCATGTTATTACTTTTTTACCACTACTGAACGTTTCCAGATTTCAGTAGAGATTTATAATCAGTCAGATTTTAATATTTTAATTCTGAAATAAGGATATGAATGCATGTTTAGATTCCGATAACATAGTATTGAAGAAATTTTTTTTAGATTCTTTGCACAAAATGTAGTATTAATACAGTTTGCGAGGCATTGTCATTACGTTATCATCTAAAATATGATTTGGCACTATGTATCATACATTATCTTCATTAGAACAAGGAAATATTTATAATTAACTGAATTACTACATTTTATTTTTTTTCAGTATCAAAAAGTTAGCAAATTGCTCCCCAGAGGGATAAAGATGTAGATAAATTGCCCCCCCCCTCTCTCTTTCAACCACTGCTTGCACGGCTGATAAACAGTAAACCACGTCCATATTATTGAGACCACATCCACTCCGTGGTGGTGATAGCATGCGACTCCACGAGAAAGCGTGGTGTGCAGGGCTATTCTCCACGACAACTCCATCAGGACGCATGGAGTGATGGTGGAGGGGTTTTTCTTAATCCTCTCCACCCCCACCGCGATGTGAGGGGTTCCGAAAAATCCCGTGAACTGTACTGTATTAATGGCTTTCACTCATTATCAAACTTGTCCGAGATTTTGATTATATAAACCCATATTCTAAGTTTGATTCAAATAAGATGAGAAATATGGACTCCCGAGTGGTAACGGACGCAGGGCCATACCATAAGCTCACTAGGCCTTATGACCAGGTGAGCTAAAAACACAAGCTGAAAATGACCTCAGCCAAAATACTAACAGTACAAAACAATCAAATTTGATTTCCATTCTGTTATTCTTTCTGGACTTGAAAAGAAACACAGTATGTATGAAATGTGTGCAAAATTACAGACACATAAATTTACAGTGATTCAGATGCATCGAGTACACAGATGCGGACACAGGCCTCATTCATTTTTGTCAGAGAGGGCAAGTTCCAATCATCATTATCATATCTGCACCATTCTCTGATAATTCCAAGATGAATAATTGGTATGTCTCATGATTATCTCTATACAATGTGCTATGTGGCTTCGTTGGGTTTGGTGTTTTACAGCACAGCAACGCATGAAGCTTATATTGTGCCAAGGCAATCATAACAAAGTACCTTGTACAGGGACACGGTCCAAATATGAATCCTACAAACCCAAGCAGCACCATTTTTATGAAGGAACAAATAAACTTTGGGGTGAATGTTTAAAGCTTCATGACAATCCTCCAAGTAGTTTAGAAGTAGTAGTGACAACAAACTTGTCCATATGAACAGACAACAGACCCATCCCATTAGCTCTTCATCTCAAATTACCACTTGAGCTCAAAAATGCAATAGTATTTTGCATTTGCAGCATAGAAACTTTCTTTCAAGATGATACTGACTATACACAAAACTTTACCAGATGGATGGACATGGGTTACACAATATGCCACAAATTAATCCATGGTGGAAAATATATACATTGAGGGACATAACAGAACTCCAAGCAAGGGCCATATTCCATTAAAACAAGAAGCCCAAGTGGGACTGAAAATAGCCAACCATTTCACTAAGCCTGCTTATGTAATATTGTAAGAACACATCCTATGTAAACTATCTCCCAAACTTTGTATCATGTTGATTCTATGTATTTTACTATATTCTGATAGAAGTTATTTCAAAAGATAAAGCCATAATTAATATACAGATTCTCTTGCTCATAATCAAAGTCATATATGATCTTGATAGATGCAATGGATCAATATTGTGGCTTCCAGTGTGGTAATAAGGTCAGCTAATCACATGCAAGATCACCTCATTAATATGCATGGATCTTGCTCATTATTAAAACAGTCCAAGATCTTGATGATATAAGCATATAGTCCAAGTTTGATAAAAATTGAATCACAAATACGGTTTACAGATTGGTACCAAGATCAGCCAATCACATGCAAGATTACATCATTATTATGCATTGATGGTGCTCATTTTTGAACCGATCCAAGGCCTTGAAGATGGTGCTCATATTTCCATTTAATCAAAATCGAATCAGAAATAAGGCTTCCAGAATGGTAACCATGTTAGCCAATCAGCTGTAAGATCACCTCAAAAGCATCCATAGCTCTTACTCATTATTGAACTTGTCCGAGGTCTGATGATATAAACCAATGTTCCAAGTTTGATTGAAATCAGATCAAAAGTATGGACTCCAGAGTGGTAATAAATAATTGCTGATGGATGTCGCATGATGGACAACACACAACAGACACTGAGCTATACCATAGGCTCACTTGGCCTTGTGCCCAGGTGAGTTTAAAACAAGTTGACAATGACCTCAGCCAAAATACTAACAACACAAAACAAATTTGATTTCCATTCTGTCGGTCTTTCTGGAGTTTAAAAGAAACACAGTATGTATGAAATGTGTGCAAAATTACAGACACTGGTAAATTTACAGTGATTCAGATACATTGAGTACACAAGATGCGGACACATGTCTCATTCATTTTTGTCAGAGAGGGCAAGTTCCAATCATCATTATCACTATCTGCACCATTCTGTGCTAATTCTCAGATGAATAATTGATGTATCTCAGGAGTATACTATGTGCTATTTGGTTGGGTGTTTTATAGCACAGCAATGCGTGAAGGTTATATTGTGCCAAGGCAATCATAATAAAGAAACTTGTACAGGGTCATGCGTTCTCAATATGAATACTACAAAAAGTCAAAATCTTCTTTAAAAAGGTAACAGATGCATTGCTTAATAGTGCAAGAAAGTGCCCTCTAGTGTTACGTTTTATGCTCCATACAAGAGTACAGTTTTTATAACCATTGTAGTTTTACTGAAAATATGTCAAGTCTGAATTTACTTCTAGTATTTTCTGACCTGAAATGTGTACATTAATCAATTCAAAAGCTCATCTACAGTTGGACGACAACAACACAGCCATTGACAAAAGGTCTCATTTTAGCAACAAATTTACAGGGTATTATTACTATTATTATTCACAAAAGTAGTTTCTCTGAGATTCAACACTCAAAACTAATGAAATATTTTACAGCGTACAAACATTGTATTGATGCTTATTTTTCAACCTGATATTGACCTAGACAGCAAACTTTACCTGATGGATGGACATCGAAAACACAATATCCCCCAAATATATCCAGGGTGGGAAATATATCCACAAAGAGGCATTAAAAAAAATATTCCAGCAAGGGCTATAATCCGTTAACATAACACAAGGAAGTTGAAAATGACCTCGGTCAAGATGCTAACAACACAAAACAATCAAATTTGATTTCCATTATGTAATTCTTTCTCGAGTTGAAAAGAAACACAGCATGTATGAAATGTGTGCAGTATTACAGACAATGGTAAATTTACAGTGATTCAGATGCATTGAGTACATAAGATGCGGACACAGGCCTCATTCATTTTTGTCAGAGAGGGCAAGTTCCAATCATCATTATCACTATCTGCACCATTCTGTGATAATTCCAAGATGAATAATTGATATGTCTCATGATTATCTCTATACAATGTGCTATGTGGCTTGGTTGGGTTTGGTGTTTTACAGCACAGCAACGCATAAAGCTTATATTGTGCCAAGGCAATCATAACAAAGTACACCGCTCCCTCAATAACTCGCGAACCCGCTTATAACGCGGACCAGACGTGGATCCCATTTTTTTTAAACTAGAAAATTTGAAAAAAAAAAAAAAAAAATTGGCCCGATTTGTTGAAGGTGAAAAAAATCGCGATCAAAATTTTTTAAATGAAACCTTAGTATATCGCTCGTTTTATCGTCAAAACCAGTGGTTAGTACCCAGAAATTTGAATCATCATCATGAAATAAGAAGTCAAATATTTTGTTCAATTTTCTTTCCAAACAACATTCTCAGTACACTATAAATAACAATATTCGACGAAATTTTGATCAATGAAAACGTCACTAAAGCCTACTGGTGGCACCACTTTAAAAATAAATACCAATTAAATAGGTTTTGTCAAGTGAAATATGTGTTTTAGTTCTATCTTTTAATTCGGTTTCAGTGTAATCGTCATAAATGCAATAAGCCCTCTTGTATTCAAACGTGAAAATTAAAATTCAACCGACCCAGCTATCGCCGCGAGCCTTTCCGTAAGAATCTAATTATGTGCCGACCTTTTTTTGTTTTTATCTCGACTTGCGGAAGTATATGTTGTGTTGTTACACTCAATTAATAGCAGACCTGCTTTGTATGATCACCTTAATTACGTCTTTTGTATCAAATCAAACAAAGGGGGTGGAATAACAGAAAAGTTAAAAGGCGTGCAAATCCTGCCTGCGTATAGTCGTACATGCCCGAAGGGCGAAAACGACTTAAATTCAAACAACGAACGAACGCCTGCGTAAGAGCTAGCGGTCACGGCCGTGTGTCAGGTCAACTCATTTCAATTGATCAATCGAACACTGTTATAAATATTATTATCTAAGTAATATAATTAAACTACCTTAAATTAGCCTACTCATTCACAAATGTAATCAAAGATAGTAAGGCAACCAAGCCAAATGAGTACTTGGAGAATAAAAGCTTTGTTTAACAGATGCAGTTCATTACGGAGAAGCGAGTTCCTCAAGGTTGAGACGAAATTTCACTGTTACTTGATATGAAATCACGGCATCCATATTTTATTAATGGAACTATAAATAAATCGAGGTTCGATGTTGACGGTTGTTTCAGGAAATAAATGTCAATGGTTTTTTAAAAAAGGAATCTTGTTTAGTTGTGAATCAACAACAACAAAAAGCAGTGACGTAATACACAATGTATCGCGTACACGTGTTGTTCAAACCGCTTGGACTAATGTTGTTAACGATCTTTCAGAGGTTCGTTATCTTGAAAATACAGGTAATTTATACAGAAAAGCAAACAACTACATTAGAAAAAGCTCTTTATTGACAATTATTCCCAATGTAATTATAAAACGAGTATTCCGCCATTAAACAGCCCCGTTACCCACCCCCACCCCCACTGCGGTTTTCTCGATGTCCAGCGGGGATGGCATCCCTTTCTTAATTTTTGTGAGGTCCCTCGGTAACTCGCGCCCTCGCTTATAGTGCGGTCTATGTTTTTGGACCCCGTTGTACGCGAGTTATCGAGGGAGCGGTGTACCTCGTACAGGGACACGGTCCAAATATGAATCCTACAAACCCAAGCAGCACCATTTTTATGAAGGAACAAATAAACTTTGGGGTGAATGTTTAAAGCTTCATGACAATCCTCCAAGTAGTTTAGAAGTAGTAGTGACAACAAACTTGTCCATATGAACAGACAACAGACCCATCCCATTAGCTCTTCATCTCAAATTACCACTTGAGCTCAAAAATGCAATAGTATTTTGCATTTGCAGCATAGAAACTTTCTTTCAAGATGATACTGACTATACACAAAACTTTACCAGATGGATGGACATGGGTTACACAATATGCCACAAATTAATCCATGGTGGAAAATATATACATTGAGGGACATAACAGAACTCCAAGCAAGGGCCATATTCCATTAAAACAAGAAGCCCAAGTGGGACTGATAACAGCCAACCATTTCACTAAGCCTGCTTATGTAATATTGTAAGAACACATCCTATGTAAACTATCTCCCAAACTTTGTATCATGTTGATTCTATGTATTTTACTATATTCTGATAGAAGTTATTTCAAAAGATAAAGCCATAATTAATATACAGATTCTCTTGCTCATAATCAAAGTCATATATGATCTTGATAGATGCAATGGATCAATATTGTGGCTTCCAGTGTGGTAATAAGGTCAGCTAATCACATGCAAGATCACCTCATTAATATGCATGGATCTTGCTCATTATTAAAACAGTCCAAGATCTTGATGATATAAGCATATAGTCCAAGTTTGATAAAAATTGAATCACAAATACGGTTTACAGATTGGTACCAAGATCAGCCAATCACATGCAAGATTACATCATTATTATGCATTGATGGTGCTCATTTTTGAACCGATCCAAGGCCTTGAAGATGGTGCTCATATTTCCATTTAATCAAAATCGAATCAGAAATAAGGCTTCCAGAATGGTAACCATGTTAGCCAATCAGCTGTAAGATCACCTCAAAAGCATCCATAGCTCTTACTCATTATTGAACTTGTCCGAGGTCTGATGATATAAACCAATGTTCCAAGTTTGATTGAAATCAGATCAAAAGTATGGACTCCAGAGTGGTAATAAATAATTGCTGATGGATGTCGCATGATGGACAACACACAACAGACACTGAGCTATACCATAGGCTCACTTGGCCTTGTGCCCAGGTGAGTTTAAAACAAGTTGACAATGACCTCAGCCAAAATACTAACAACACAAAACAAATTTGATTTCCATTCTGTCGGTCTTTCTGGAGTTTAAAAGAAACACAGTATGTATGAAATGTGTGCAAAATTACAGACACTGGTAAATTTACAGTGATTCAGATACATTGAGTACACAAGATGCGGACACATGTCTCATTCATTTTTGTCAGAGAGGGCAAGTTCCAATCATCATTATCACTATCTGCACCATTCTGTGCTAATTCTCAGATGAATAATTGATGTATCTCAGGAGTATACTATGTGCTATTTGGTTGGGTGTTTTATAGCACAGCAATGCGTGAAGGTTATATCGTGCCAAGGCAATCATAATAAAGAAACTTGTACAGGGTCACGCGTTCTCAATATGAATACTACAAAAAGTCAAAATCTTCTTTAAAAAGGTAACAGATGCATTGCTTAATAGTGCAAGAAAGTGCCCTCTAGTGTTACGTTTTATGCTCCATACAAGAGTACAGTTTTTATAACCATTGTAGTTTTACTGAAAATATGTCAAGTCTGAATTTACTTCTAGTATTTTTCTGACCTGAAATGTGTACATTAATCAATTCAAAAGCTCATCTACAGTTGGACGACAACAACACAGCCATTGACAAAAGGTCTCATTTTAGCAACAAATTTACAGGGTATTATTACTATTATTATTCACAAAAGTAGTTTCTCTGAGATTCAACACTCAAAACTAATGAAATATTTTACAGCGTACAAACATTGTATTGATGCTTATTTTTCAACCTGATATTGACCTAGACAGCAAACTTTACCTGATGGATGGACATCGAAAACACAATATCCCCCAAATATATCCAGGGTGGGAAATATATCCACAAAGAGGCATTAAAAAAAATATTCCAGCAAGGGCTATAATCCGTTAACATAACACAAGGAAGTTGAAAATGACCTCGGTCAAGATGCTAACAACACAAAACAATCAAATTTGATTTCCATTATGTAATTCTTTCTCGAGTTGAAAAGAAACACAGCATGTATG
The DNA here is from genome assembly GCA_029931535.1 of Margaritifera margaritifera. Lineage (NCBI taxonomy): Eukaryota > Metazoa > Mollusca > Bivalvia > Unionida > Margaritiferidae > Margaritifera > Margaritifera margaritifera. The sequence continues at coordinate 9,695,757 of JAQPZY010001699.1, read as the reverse complement.
AAATGTGTGCAGTATTACAGACAATGGTAAATTTACAGTGATTCAGATGCATTGAGTACATAAGATGCGGACACAGGCCTCATTCATTTTTGTCAGAGAGGGCAAGTTCCAATCATCATTATCACTATCTGCACCATTCTGTGATAATTCCAAGATGAATAATTGATATGTCTCATGATTATCTCTATACAATGTGCTATGTGGCTTGGTTGGGTTTGGTGTTTTACAGCACAGCAACGCATAAAGCTTATATTGTGCCAAGGCAATCATAACAAAGTACACCGCTCCCTCGACAACTCGCGAACCCGCTTATAACGCGGACCAGACGTGGATCCCATTTTTTTTAAACTAGAAAATTTGAAGAAAAAAAAAAAAAAAATTGGCTCCGATTTGTTGAAGGTGAAAAAAATCGCGATCAAAATTTTTTAAATGAAACCTTAGTATATCGCTCGTTTTATCGTCAAAACCAGTGGTTAGTACCCAGAAATTTGAATCATCATCATGAAATAAGAAGTCAAATATTTTGTTCAATTTTCTTTCCAAACAACATTCTCAGTACACTATAAATAACAATATTCGACGAAATTTTGATCAATGAAAACGTCACTAAAGCCTACTGGTGGCACCACTTTAAAAATAAATACCAATTAAATAGGTTTTGTCAAGTGAAATATGTGTTTTAGTTCTATCTTTTAATTCGGTTTCAGTGTAATCGTCATAAATGCAATAAACCCTCTTGTATTCAAACGTGAAAATTAAAATTCAACCGACCCAGCTATCGCCGCGAGCCTTTCCGTAAGAATCTAATTATGTGCCGACCTTTTTTTGTTTTTATCTCCGACTTGCGGAAGTATATGTTGTGTTGTTACACTCAATTAATAGCTGACCTGCTTTGTATGATCACCTTAATTACGTCTTTTGTATCAAATCAAACAAAGGGGGTGGAATAACAGAAAAGTTAAAAGGCGTGCAAATCCTGCCTGCGTATAGTCGTACATGCCCGAAGGGCGAAAACGACTTAAATTCAAACAACGAACGAACGCCTGCGTAAGAGCTAGCGGTCACGGCCGTGTGTCAGGTCAACTCATTTCAATTGATCAATCGAACACTGTTATAAATATTATTATCTAAGTAATATAATTAAACTACCTTAAATTAGCCTACTCATTCACAAATGTAATCAAAGATAGTAAGGCAACCAAGCCAAATGAGTACTTGGAGAATAAAAGCTTTGTTTAACAGATGCAGTTCATTACGGAGAAGCGAGTTCCTCAAGGATGAGACGAAATTTCACTGTTACTTGATATGAAATCACGGCATCCATATTTTATTAATGGAACTATAAATAAATCGAGGTTCGATGTTGACGGTTGTTTCAGGAAATAAATGTCAATGGTTTTTTAAAAAAGGAATCTTGTTTAGTTGTGAATCAACAACAACAAAAAGCAGTGACGTAATACACAATGTATCGCGTACACGTGTTGTTCAAACCGCTTGGACTAATGTTGTTAACGATCTTTCAGAGGTTCGTTATCTTGAAAATACAGGTAATTTATACAGAAAAGCAAACAACTACATTAGAAAAAGCTCTTTATTGACAATTATTCCCAATGTAATTATAAAACGAGTATTCCGCCATTAAACAGCCCCGTTACCCACCCCCACCCCCACTGCGGTTTTCTCGATGTCCAGCGGGGATGGCATCCCTTTCTTAATTTTTGTGAGGTCCCTCGGTAACTCGCGCCCTCGCTTATAGTGCGGTCTATGTTTTTGGACCCCGTTGTACGCGAGTTATCGAGGGAGCGGTGTACCTCGTACAGGGACACGGTCCAAATATGAATCCTACAAACCCAAGCAGCACCATTTTTATGAAGGAACAAATAAACTTTGGGGTGAATGTTTAAAGCTTCATGACAATCCTCCAAGTAGTTTAGAAGTAGTAGTGACAACAAACTTGTCCATATGAACAGACAACAGACCCATCCCATTAGCTCTTCATCTCAAATTACCACTTGAGCTCAAAAATGCAATAGTATTTTGCATTTGCAGCATAGAAACTTTCTTTCAAGATGATACTGACTATACACAAAACTTTACCAGATGGATGGACATGGGTTACACAATATGCCACAAATTAATCCATGGTGGAAAATATATACATTGAGGGACATAACAGAACTCCAAGCAAGGGCCATATTCCATTAAAACAAGAAGCCCAAGTGGGACTGAAAATAGCCAACCATTTCACTAAGCCTGCTTATGTAATATTGTAAGAACACATCCTATGTAAACTATCTCCCAAACTTTGTATCATGTTGATTCTATGTATTTTACTATATTCTGATAGAAGTTATTTCAAAAGATAAAGCCATAATTAATATACAGATTCTCTTGCTCATAATCAAAGTCATATATGATCTTGATAGATGCAATGGATCAATATTGTGGCTTCCAGTGTGGTAATAAGGTCAGCTAATCACATGCAAGATCACCTCATTAATATGCATGGATCTTGCTCATTATTAAAACAGTCCAAGATCTTGATGATATAAGCATATAGTCCAAGTTTGATAAAAATTGAATCACAAATACGGTTTACAGATTGGTACCAAGATCAGCCAATCACATGCAAGATTACATCATTATTATGCATTGATGGTGCTCATTTTTGAACCGATCCAAGGCCTTGAAGATGGTGCTCATATTTCCATTTAATCAAAATCGAATCAGAAATAAGGCTTCCAGAATGGTAACCATGTTAGCCAATCAGCTGTAAGATCACCTCAAAAGCATCCATAGCTCTTACTCATTATTGAACTTGTCCGAGGTCTGATGATATAAACCAATGTTCCAAGTTTGATTGAAATCAGATCAAAAGTATGGACTCCAGAGTGGTAATAAATAATTGCTGATGGATGTCGCATGATGGACAACACACAACAGACACTGAGCTATACCATAGGCTCACTTGGCCTTGTGCCCAGGTGAGTTTAAAACAAGTTGACAATGACCTCAGCCAAAATACTAACAACACAAAACAAATTTGATTTCCATTCTGTCGGTCTTTCTGGAGTTTAAAAGAAACACAGTATGTATGAAATGTGTGCAAAATTACAGACACTGGTAAATTTACAGTGATTCAGATACATTGAGTACACAAGATGCGGACACATGTCTCATTCATTTTTGTCAGAGAGGGCAAGTTCCAATCATCATTATCACTATCTGCACCATTCTGTGCTAATTCTCAGATGAATAATTGATGTATCTCAGGAGTATACTATGTGCTATTTGGTTGGGTGTTTTATAGCACAGCAATGCGTGAAGGTTATATCGTGCCAAGGCAATCATAATAAAGAAACTTGTACAGGGTCACGCGTTCTCAATATGAATACTACAAAAAGTCAAAATCTTCTTTAAAAAGGTAACAGATGCATTGCTTAATAGTGCAAGAAAGTGCCCTCTAGTGTTACGTTTTATGCTCCATACAAGAGTACAGTTTTTATAACCATTGTAGTTTTACTGAAAATATGTCAAGTCTGAATTTACTTCTAGTATTTTTCTGACCTGAAATGTGTACATTAATCAATTCAAAAGCTCATCTACAGTTGGACGACAACAACACAGCCATTGACAAAAGGTCTCATTTTAGCAACAAATTTACAGGGTATTATTACTATTATTATTCACAAAAGTAGTTTCTCTGAGATTCAACACTCAAAACTAATGAAATATTTTACAGCGTACAAACATTGTATTGATGCTTATTTTTCAACCTGATATTGACCTAGACAGCAAACTTTACCTGATGGATGGACATCGAAAACACAATATCCCCCAAATATATCCAGGGTGGGAAATATATCCACAAAGAGGCATTAAAAAAATATTCCAGCAAGGGCTATAATCCGTTAACATAACACAAGGAAGTTGAAAATGACCTCGGTCAAGATGCTAACAACACAAAACAATCAAATTTGATTTCCATTATGTAATTCTTTCTCGAGTTGAAAAGAAACACAGCATGTATGAAATGTGTGCAGTATTACAGACAATGGTAAATTTACAGTGATTCAGATGCATTGAGTACATAAGATGCGGACACAGGCCTCATTCATTTTTGTCAGAGAGGGCAAGTTCCAATCATCATTATCACTATCTGCACCATTCTGTGATAATTCCAAGATGAATAATTGATATGTCTCATGATTATCTCTATACAATGTGCTATGTGGCTTGGTTGGGTTTGGTGTTTTACAGCACAGCAACGCATAAAGCTTATATTGTGCCAAGGCAATCATAACAAAGTACACCGCTCCCTCGATAACTCGCGAACCCGCTTATAACGCGGACCAGACGTGGATCCCATTTTTTTTAAACTAGAAAATTTGAAAAAAAAAAAAAAAAAATTGGCCCGATTTGTTGAAGGTGAAAAAAATCGCGATCAAAATTTTTTAAATGAAACCTTAGTATATCGCTCGTTTTATCGTCAAAACCAGTGGTTAGTACCCAGAAATTTGAATCATCATCATGAAATAAGAAGTCAAATATTTTGTTCAATTTTCTTTCCAAACAACATTCTCAGTACACTATAAATAACAATATTCGACGAAATTTTGATCAATGAAAACGTCACTAAAGCCTACTGGTGGCACCACTTTAAAAATAAATACCAATTAAATAGGTTTTGTCAAGTGAAATATGTGTTTTAGTTCTATCTTTTAATTCGGTTTCAGTGTAATCGTCATAAATGCAATAAGCCCTCTTGTATTCAAACGTGAAAATTAAAATTCAACCGACCCAGCTATCGCCGCGAGCCTTTCCGTAAGAATCTAATTATGTGCCGACCTTTTTTTGTTTTTATCTCCGACTTGCGGAAGTATATGTTGTGTTGTTACACTCAATTAATAGCAGACCTGCTTTGTATGATCACCTTAATTACGTCTTTTGTATCAAATCAAACAAAGGGGGTGGAATAACAGAAAAGTTAAAAGGCGTGCAAATCCTGCCTGCGTATAGTCGTACATGCCCGAAGGGCGAAAACGACTTAAATTCAAACAACGAACGAACGCCTGCGTAAGAGCTAGCGGTCACGGCCGTGTGTCAGGTCAACTCATTTCAATTGATCAATCGAACACTGTTATAAATATTATTATCTAAGTAATATAATTAAACTACCTTAAATTAGCCTACTCATTCACAAATGTAATCAAAGATAGTAAGGCAACCAAGCCAAATGAGTACTTGGAGAATAAAAGCTTTGTTTAACAGATGCAGTTCATTACGGAGAAGCGAGTTCCTCAAGGATGAGACGAAATTTCACTGTTACTTGATATGAAATCACGGCATCCATATTTTATTAATGGAACTATAAATAAATCGAGGTTCGATGTTGACGGTTGTTTCAGGAAATAAATGTCAATGGTTTTTTAAAAAAGGAATCTTGTTTAGTTGTGAATCAACAACAACAAAAAGCAGTGACGTAATACACAATGTATCGCGTACACGTGTTGTTCAAACCGCTTGGACTAATGTTGTTAACGATCTTTCAGAGGTTCGTTATCTTGAAAATACAGGTAATTTATACAGAAAAGCAAACAACTACATTAGAAAAAGCTCTTTATTGACAATTATTCCCAATGTAATTATAAAACGAGTATTCCGCCATTAAACAGCCCCGTTACCCACCCCCCACCCCCACTGCGGTTTTCTCGATGTCCAGCGGGGATGGCATCCCTTTCTTAATTTTTGTGAGGTCCCTCGGTAACTCGCGCCCTCGCTTATAGTGCGGTCTATGTTTTTGGACCCCGTTGTACGCGAGTTATCGAGGGAGCGGTGTACCTCGTACAGGGACACGGTCCAAATATGAATCCTACAAACCCAAGCAGCACCATTTTTATGAAGGAACAAATAAACTTTGGGGTGAATGTTTAAAGCTTCATGACAATCCTCCAAGTAGTTTAGAAGTAGTAGTGACAACAAACTTGTCCATATGAACAGACAACAGACCCATCCCATTAGCTCTTCATCTCAAATTACCACTTGAGCTCAAAAATGCAATAGTATTTTGCATTTGCAGCATAGAAACTTTCTTTCAAGATGATACTGACTATACACAAAACTTTACCAGATGGATGGACATGGGTTACACAATATGCCACAAATTAATCCATGGTGGAAAATATATACATTGAGGGACATAACAGAACTCCAAGCAAGGGCCATATTCCATTAAAACAAGAAGCCCAAGTGGGACTGAAAATAGCCAACCATTTCACTAAGCCTGCTTATGTAATATTGTAAGAACACATCCTATGTAAACTATCTCCCAAACTTTGTATCATGTTGATTCTATGTATTTTACTATATTCTGATAGAAGTTATTTCAAAAGATAAAGCCATAATTAATATACAGATTCTCTTGCTCATAATCAAAGTCATATATGATCTTGATAGATGCAATGGATCAATATTGTGGCTTCCAGTGTGGTAATAAGGTCAGCTAATCACATGCAAGATCACCTCATTAATATGCATGGATCTTGCTCATTATTAAAACAGTCCAAGATCTTGATGATATAAGCATATAGTCCAAGTTTGATAAAAATTGAATCACAAATACGGTTTACAGATTGGTACCAAGATCAGCCAATCACATGCAAGATTACATCATTATTATGCATTGATGGTGCTCATTTTTGAACCGATCCAAGGCCTTGAAGATGGTGCTCATATTTCCATTTAATCAAAATCGAATCAGAAATAAGGCTTCCAGAATGGTAACCATGTTAGCCAATCAGCTGTAAGATCACCTCAAAAGCATCCATAGCTCTTACTCATTATTGAACTTGTCCGAGGTCTGATGATATAAACCAATGTTCCAAGTTTGATTGAAATCAGATCAAAAGTATGGACTCCAGAGTGGTAATAAATAATTGCTGATGGATGTCGCATGATGGACAACACACAACAGACACTGAGCTATACCATAGGCTCACTTGGCCTTGTGCCCAGGTGAGTTTAAAACAAGTTGACAATGACCTCAGCCAAAATACTAACAACACAAAAACAAATTTGATTTCCATTCTGTCGGTCTTTCTGGAGTTTAAAAGAAACACAGTATGTATGAAATGTGTGCAAAATTACAGACACTGGTAAATTTACAGTGATTCAGATACATTGAGTACACAAGATGCGGACACATGTCTCATTCATTTTTGTCAGAGAGGGCAAGTTCCAATCATCATTATCACTATCTGCACCATTCTGTGCTAATTCTCAGATGAATAATTGATGTATCTCAGGAGTATACTATGTGCTATTTGGTTGGGTGTTTTATAGCACAGCAATGCGTGAAGGTTATATCGTGCCAAGGCAATCATAATAAAGAAACTTGTACAGGGTCACGCGTTCTCAATATGAATACTACAAAAAGTCAAAATCTTCTTTAAAAAGGTAACAGATGCATTGCTTAATAGTGCAAGAAAGTGCCCTCTAGTGTTACGTTTTATGCTCCATACAAGAGTACAGTTTTTATAACCATTGTAGTTTTACTGAAAATATGTCAAGTCTGAATTTACTTCTAGTATTTTTCTGACCTGAAATGTGTACATTAATCAATTCAAAAGCTCATCTACAGTTGGACGACAACAACACAGCCATTGACAAAAGGTCTCATTTTAGCAACAAATTTACAGGGTATTATTACTATTATTATTCACAAAAGTAGTTTCTCTGAGATTCAACACTCAAAACTAATGAAATATTTTACAGCGTACAAACATTGTATTGATGCTTATTTTTCAACCTGATATTGACCTAGACAGCAAACTTTACCTGATGGATGGACATCGAAAACACAATATCCCCCAAATATATCCAGGGTGGGAAATATATCCACAAAGAGGCATTAAAAAAAATATTCCAGCAAGGGCTATAATCCGTTAACATAACACAAGGAAGTTGAAAATGACCTCGGTCAAGATGCTAACAACACAAAACAATCAAATTTGATTTCCATTATGTAATTCTTTCTCGAGTTGAAAAGAAACACAGCATGTATGAAATGTGTGCAGTATTACAGACAATGGTAAATTTACAGTGATTCAGATGCATTGAGTACATAAGATGCGGACACAGGCCTCATTCATTTTTGTCAGAGAGGGCAAGTTCCAATCATCATTATCACTATCTGCACCATTCTGTGATAATTCCAAGATGAATAATTGATATGTCTCATGATTATCTCTATACAATGTGCTATGTGGCTTGGTTGGGTTTGGTGTTTTACAGCACAGCAACGCATAAAGCTTATATTGTGCCAAGGCAATCATAACAAAGTACAACCGCTCCCTCGATAACTCGCGAACCCGCTTATAACGCGGACCAGACGTGGATCCCATTTTTTTTAAACTAGAAAATTTGAAAAAAAAAAAAAAAAAAATTGGCCCGATTTGTTGAAGGTGAAAAAAATCGCGATCAAAATTTTTTAAATGAAACCTTAGTATATCGCTCGTTTTATCGTCAAAACCAGTGGTTAGTACCCAGAAATTTGAATCATCATCATGAAATAAGAAGTCAAATATTTTGTTCAATTTTCTTTCCAAACAACATTCTCAGTACACTATAAATAACAATATTCGACGAAATTTTGATCAATGAAAACGTCACTAAAGCCTACTGGTGGCACCACTTTAAAAATAAATACCAATTAAATAGGTTTTGTCAAGTGAAATATGTGTTTTAGTTCTATCTTTTAATTCGGTTTCAGTGTAATCGTCATAAATGCAATAAGCCCTCTTGTATTCAAACGTGAAAATTAAAATTCAACCGACCCAGCTATCGCCGCGAGCCTTTCCGTAAGAATCTAATTATGTGCCGACCTTTTTTTGTTTTTATCTCCGACTTGCGGAAGTATATGTTGTGTTGTTACACTCAATTAATAGCAGACCTGCTTTGTATGATCACCTTAATTACGTCTTTTGTATCAAATCAAACAAAGGGGGTGGAATAACAGAAAAGTTAAAAGGCGTGCAAATCCTGCCTGCGTATAGTCGTACATGCCCGAAGGGCGAAAACGACTTAAATTCAAACAACGAACGAACGCCTGCGTAAGAGCTAGCGGTCACGGCCGTGTGTCAGGTCAACTCATTTCAATTGATCAATCGAACACTGTTATAAATATTATTATCTAAGTAATATAATTAAACTACCTTAAATTAGCCTACTCATTCACAAATGTAATCAAAGATAGTAAGGCAACCAAGCCAAATGAGTACTTGGAGAATAAAAGCTTTGTTTAACAGATGCAGTTCATTACGGAGAAGCGAGTTCCTCAAGGATGAGACGAAATTTCACTGTTACTTGATATGAAATCACGGCATCCATATTTTATTAATGGAACTATAAATAAATCGAGGTTCGATGTTGACGGTTGTTTCAGGAAATAAATGTCAATGGTTTTTTAAAAAAGGAATCTTGTTTAGTTGTGAATCAACAACAACAAAAAGCAGTGACGTAATACACAATGTATCGCGTACACGTGTTGTTCAAAACCGCTTGGACTAATGTTGTTAACGATCTTTCAGAGGTTCGTTATCTTGAAAATACAGGTAATTTATACAGAAAAGCAAACAACTACATTAGAAAAAGCTCTTTATTGACAATTATTCCCAATGTAATTATAAAACGAGTATTCCGCCATTAAACAGCCCCGTTACCCACCCCCAACCCCCACTGCGGTTTTCTCGATGTCCAGCGGGAATGGCATCCCTTTCTTAATTTTTGTGAGGTCCCTCAGTAACTCGCGCCCTCGCTTATAGTGCGGTCTATGTTTTTGGACCCCGTTGTACGCGAGTTATCGAGGGAGCGGTGTACCTCGTACAGGGACACGGTCCAAATATGAATCCTACAAACCCAAGCAGCACCATTTTTATGAAGGAACAAATAAACTTTGGGGTGAATGTTTAAAGCTTCATGACAATCCTCCAAGTAGTTTAGAAGTAGTAGTGACAACAAACTTGTCCATATGAACAGACAACAGACCCATCCCATTAGCTCTTCATCTCAAATTACCACTTGAGCTCAAAAATGCAATAGTATTTTGCATTTGCAGCATAGAAACTTTTTTTCAAGATGATACTGACTATACACAAAACTTTACCAGATGGATGGACATGGGTTACACAATATGCCACAAATTAATCCATGGTGGAAAATATATACATTGAGGGACATAACAGAACTCCAAGCAAGGGCCATATTCCATTAAAACAAGAAGCCCAAGTGGGACTGAAAATAGCCAACCATTTCACTAAGCCTGCTTATGTAATATTGTAAGAACACATCCTATGTAAACTATCTCCCAAACTTTGTATCATGTTGATTCTATGTATTTTACTATATTCTGATAGAAGTTATTTCAAAAGATAAAGCCATAATTAATATACAGATTCTCTTGCTCATAATCAAAGTCATATATGATCTTGATAGATGCAATGGATCAATATTGTGGCTTCCAGTGTGGTAATAAGGTCAGCTAATCACATGCAAGATCACCTCATTAATATGCATGGATCTTGCTCATTATTAAAACAGTCCAAGATCTTGATGATATAAGCATATAGTCCAAGTTTGATAAAAATTGAATCACAAATACGGTTTACAGATTGGTACCAAGATCAGCCAATCACATGCAAGATTACATCATTATTATGCATTGATGGTGCTCATTTTTGAACCGATCCAAGGCCTTGAAGATGGTGCTCATATTTCCATTTAATCAAAATCGAATCAGAAATAAGGCTTCCAGAATGGTAACCATGTTAGCCAATCAGCTGTAAGATCACCTCAAAAGCATCCATAGCTCTTACTCATTATTGAACTTGTCCGAGGTCTGATGATATAAACCAATGTTCCAAGTTTGATTGAAATCAGATCAAAAGTATGGACTCCAGAGTGGTAATAAATAATTGCTGATGGATGTCGCATGATGGACAACACACAACAGACACTGAGCTATACCATAGGCTCACTTGGCCTTGTGCCCAGGTGAGTTTAAAACAAGTTGACAATGCCCTCAGCCAAAATACTAACAACACAAAACAAATTTGATTTCCATTCTGTCGGTCTTTCTGGAGTTTAAAAGAAACACAGTATGTATGAAATGTGTGCAAAATTACAGACACTGGTAAATTTACAGTGATTCAGATACATTGAGTACACAAGATGCGGACACATGTCTCATTCATTTTTGTCAGAGAGGGCAAGTTCCAATCATCATTATCACTATCTGCACCATTCTGTGCTAATTCTCAGATGAATAATTGATGTATCTCAGGAGTATACTATGTGCTATTTGGTTGGGTGTTTTATAGCACAGCAATGCGTGAAGGTTATATCGTGCCAAGGCAATCATAATAAAGAAACTTGTACAGGGTCACGCGTTCTCAATATGAATACTACAAAAAGTCAAAATCTTCTTTAAAAAGGTAACAGATGCATTGCTTAATAGTGCAAGAAAGTGCCCTCTAGTGTTACGTTTTATGCTCCATACAAGAGTACAGTTTTTATAACCATTGTAGTTTTACTGAAAATATGTCAAGTCTGAATTTACTTCTAGTATTTTTCTGACCTGAAATGTGTACATTAATCAATTCAAAAGCTCATCTACAGTTGGACGACAACAACACAGCCATTGACAAAAGGTCTCATTTTAGCAACAAATTTACAGGGTATTATTACTATTATTATTCACAAAAGTAGTTTCTCTGAGATTCAACACTCAAAACTAATGAAATATTTTACAGCGTACAAACATTGTATTGATGCTTATTTTTCAACCTGATATTGACCTAGACAGCAAACTTTACCTGATGGATGGACATCGAAAACACAATATCCCCCAAATATATCCAGGGTGGGAAATATATCCACAAAGAGGCATTAAAAAAAATATTCCAGCAAGGGCTATAATCCGTTAACATAACACAAGGAAGTTGAAAATGACCTCGGTCAAGATGCTAACAACACAAAACAATCAAATTTGATTTCCATTATGTAATTCTTTCTCGAGTTGAAAAGAAACACAGCATGTATGAAATGTGTGCAGTATTACAGACAATGGTAAATTTACAGTGATTCAGATGCATTGAGTACATAAGATGCGGACACAGGCCTCATTCATTTTTGTCAGAGAGGGCAAGTTCCAATCATCATTATCACTATCTGCACCATTCTGTGATAATTCCAAGATGAATAATTGATATGTCTCATGATTATCTCTATACAATGTGCTATGTGGCTTGGTTGGGTTTGGTGTTTTACAGCACAGCAACGCATAAAGCTTATATTGTGCCAAGGCAATCATAACAAAGTACACCGCTCCCTCAATAACTCGCGAACCCGCTTATAACGCGGACCAGACGTGGATCCCATTTTTTTTAAACTAGAAAATTTGAAAAAAAAAAAAAAAAAATTGGCCCGATTTGTTGAAGGTGAAAAAAATCGCGATCAAAATTTTTTAAATGAAACCTTAGTATATCGCTCGTTTTATCGTCAAAACCAGTGGTTAGTACCCAGAAATTTGAATCATCATCATGAAATAAGAAGTCAAATATTTTGTTCAATTTTCTTTCCAAACAACATTCTCAGTACACTATAAATAACAATATTCGACGAAATTTTGATCAATGAAAACGTCACTAAAGCCTACTGGTGGCACCACTTTAAAAATAAATACCAATTAAATAGGTTTTGTCAAGTGAAATATGTGTTTTAGTTCTATCTTTTAATTCGGTTTCAGTGTAATCGTCATAAATGCAATAAGCCCTCTTGTATTCAAACGTGAAAATTAAAATTCAACCGACCCAGCTATCGCCGCGAGCCTTTCCGTAAGAATCTAATTATGTGCCGACCTTTTTTTGTTTTTATCTCCGACTTGCGGAAGTATATGTTGTGTTGTTACACTCAATTAATAGCAGACCTGCTTTGTATGATCACCTTAATTACGTCTTTTGTATCAAATCAAACAAAGGGGGTGGAATAACAGAAAAGTTAAAAGGCGTGCAAATCCTGCCTGCGTATAGTCGTACATGCCCGAAGGGCGAAAACGACTTAAATTCAAACAACGAACGAACGCCTGCGTAAGAGCTAGCGGTCACGGCCGTGTGTCAGGTCAACTCATTTCAATTGATCAATCGAACACTGTTATAAATATTATTATCTAAGTAATATAATTAAACTACCTTAAATTAGCCTACTCATTCACAAATGTAATCAAAGATAGTAAGGCAACCAAGCCAAATGAGTACTTGGAGAATAAAAGCTTTGTTTAACAGATGCAGTTCATTACGGAGAAGCGAGTTCCTCAAGGATGAGACGAAATTTCACTGTTACTTGATATGAAATCACGGCATCCATATTTTATTAATGGAACTATAAATAAATCGAGGTTCGATGTTGACGGTTGTTTCAGGAAATAAATGTCAATGGTTTTTTAAAAAAGGAATCTTGTTTAGTTGTGAATCAACAACAACAAAAAGCAGTGACGTAATACACAATGTATCGCGTACACGTGTTGTTCAAACCGCTTGGACTAATGTTGTTAACGATCTTTCAGAGGTTCGTTATCTTGAAAATACAGGTAATTTATACAGAAAAGCAAACAACTACATTAGAAAAAGCTCTTTATTGACAATTATTCCCAATGTAATTATAAAACGAGTATTCCGCCATTAAACAGCCCCGTTACCCACCCCCACCCCCACTGCGGTTTTCTCGATGTCCAGCGGGAATGGCATCCCTTTCTTAATTTTTGTGAGGTCCCTCAGTAACTCGCGCCCTCGCTTATAGTGCGGTCTATGTTTTTGGACCCCGTTGTACGCGAGTTATCGAGGGAGCGGTGTACCTCGTACAGGGACACGGTCCAAATATGAATCCTACAAACCCAAGCAGCACCATTTTTATGAAGGAACAAATAAACTTTGGGGTGAATGTTTAAAGCTTCATGACAATCCTCCAAGTAGTTTAGAAGTAGTAGTGACAACAAACTTGTCCATATGAACAGACAACAGACCCATCCCATTAGCTCTTCATCTCAAATTACCACTTGAGCTCAAAAATGCAATAGTATTTTGCATTTGCAGCATAGAAACTTTTTTTCAAGATGATACTGACTATACACAAAACTTTACCAGATGGATGGACATGGGTTACACAATATGCCACAAATTAATCCATGGTGGAAAATATATACATTGAGGGACATAACAGAACTCCAAGCAAGGGCCATATTCCATTAAAACAAGAAGCCCAAGTGGGACTGAAAATAGCCAACCATTTCACTAAGCCTGCTTATGTAATATTGTAAGAACACATCCTATGTAAACTATCTCCCAAACTTTGTATCATGTTGATTCTATGTATTTTACTATATTCTGATAGAAGTTATTTCAAAAGATAAAGCCATAATTAATATACAGATTCTCTTGCTCATAATCAAAGTCATATATGATCTTGATAGATGCAATGGATCAATATTGTGGCTTCCAGTGTGGTAATAAGGTCAGCTAATCACATGCAAGATCACCTCATTAATATGCATGGATCTTGCTCATTATTAAAACAGTCCAAGATCTTGATGATATAAGCATATAGTCCAAGTTTGATAAAAATTGAATCACAAATACGGTTTACAGATTGGTACCAAGATCAGCCAATCACATGCAAGATTACATCATTATTATGCATTGATGGTGCTCATTTTTGAACCGATCCAAGGCCTTGAAGATGGTGCTCATATTTCCATTTAATCAAAATCGAATCAGAAATAAGGCTTCCAGAATGGTAACCATGTTAGCCAATCAGCTGTAAGATCACCTCAAAAGCATCCATAGCTCTTACTCATTATTGAACTTGTCCGAGGTCTGATGATATAAACCAATGTTCCAAGTTTGATTGAAATCAGATCAAAAGTATGGACTCCAGAGTGGTAATAAATAATTGCTGATGGATGTCGCATGATGGACAACACACAACAGACACTGAGCTATACCATAGGCTCACTTGGCCTTGTGCCCAGGTGAGTTTAAAACAAGTTGACAATGACCTCAGCCAAAATACTAACAACACAAAACAAATTTGATTTCCATTCTGTCGGTCTTTCTGGAGTTTAAAAGAAACACAGTATGTATGAAATGTGTGCAAAATTACAGACACTGGTAAATTTACAGTGATTCAGATACATTGAGTACACAAGATGCGGACACATGTCTCATTCATTTTTGTCAGAGAGGGCAAGTTCCAATCATCATTATCACTATCTGCACCATTCTGTGCTAATTCTCAGATGAATAATTGATGTATCTCAGGAGTATACTATGTGCTATTTGGTTGGGTGTTTTATAGCACAGCAATGCGTGAAGGTTATATCGTGCCAAGGCAATCATAATAAAGAAACTTGTACAGGGTCACGCGTTCTCAATATGAATACTACAAAAAGTCAAAATCTTCTTTAAAAAGGTAACAGATGCATTGCTTAATAGTGCAAGAAAGTGCCCTCTAGTGTTACGTTTTATGCTCCATACAAGAGTACAGTTTTTATAACCATTGTAGTTTTACTGAAAATATGTCAAGTCTGAATTTACTTCTAGTATTTTTCTGACCTGAAATGTGTACATTAATCAATTCAAAAGCTCATCTACAGTTGGACGACAACAACACAGCCATTGACAAAAGGTCTCATTTTAGCAACAAATTTACAGGGTATTATTACTATTATTATTCACAAAAGTAGTTTCTCTGAGATTCAACACTCAAAACTAATGAAATATTTTACAGCGTACAAACATTGTATTGATGCTTATTTTTCAACCTGATATTGACCTAGACAGCAAACTTTACCTGATGGATGGACATCGAAAACACAATATCCCCCAAATATATCCAGGGTGGGAAATATATCCACAAAGAGGCATTAAAAAAAATATTCCAGCAAGGGCTATAATCCGTTAACATAACACAAGGAAGTTGAAAATGACCTCGGTCAAGATGCTAACAACACAAAACAATCAAATTTGATTTCCATTATGTAATTCTTTCTCGAGTTGAAAAGAAACACAGCATGTATGAAATGTGTGCAGTATTACAGACAATGGTAAATTTACAGTGATTCAGATGCATTGAGTACATAAGATGCGGACACAGGCCTCATTCATTTTTGTCAGAGAGGGCAAGTTCCAATCATCATTATCACTATCTGCACCATTCTGTGATAATTCCAAGATGAATAATTGATATGTCTCATGATTATCTCTATACAATGTGCTATGTGGCTTGGTTGGGTTTGGTGTTTTACAGCACAGCAACGCATAAAGCTTATATTGTGCCAAGGCAATCATAACAAAGTACACCGCTCCCTCGACAACTCGCGAACCCGCTTATAACGCGGACCAGACGTGGATCCCATTTTTTTTAAACTAGAAAATTTGAAGAAAAAAAAAAAAAAAATTGGCCCGATTTGTTGAAGGTGAAAAAAATCGCGATCAAAATTTTTTAAATGAAACCTTAGTATATCGCTCGTTTTATCGTCAAAACCAGTGGTTAGTACCCAGAAATTTGAATCATCATCATGAAATAAGAAGTCAAATATTTTGTTCAATTTTCTTTCCAAACAACATTCTCAGTACACTATAAATAACAATATTCGACGAAATTTTGATCAATGAAAACGTCACTAAAGCCTACTGGTGGCACCACTTTAAAAATAAATACCAATTAAATAGGTTTTGTCAAGTGAAATATGTGTTTTAGTTCTATCTTTTAATTCGGTTTCAGTGTAATCGTCATAAATGCAATAAACCCTCTTGTATTCAAACGTGAAAATTAAAATTCAACCGACCCAGCTATCGCCGCGAGCCTTTCCGTAAGAATCTAATTATGTGCCGACCTTTTTTTGTTTTTATCTCCGACTTGCGGAAGTATATGTTGTGTTGTTACACTCAATTAATAGCTGACCTGCTTTGTATGATCACCTTAATTACGTCTTTTGTATCAAATCAAACAAAGGGGGTGGAATAACAGAAAAGTTAAAAGGCGTGCAAATCCTGCCTGCGTATAGTCGTACATGCCCGAAGGGCGAAAACGACTTAAATTCAAACAACGAACGAACGCCTGCGTAAGAGCTAGCGGTCACGGCCGTGTGTCAGGTCAACTCATTTCAATTGATCAATCGAACACTGTTATAAATATTATTATCTAAGTAATATAATTAAACTACCTTAAATTAGCCTACTCATTCACAAATGTAATCAAAGATAGTAAGGCAACCAAGCCAAATGAGTACTTGGAGAATAAAAGCTTTGTTTAACAGATGCAGTTCATTACGGAGAAGCGAGTTCCTCAAGGATGAGACGAAATTTCACTGTTACTTGATATGAAATCACGGCATCCATATTTTACTAATGGAACTATAAATAAATCGAGGTTCGATGTTGACGGTTGTTTCAGGAAATAAATGTCAATGGTTTTTTAAAAAAGGAATCTTGTTTAGTTGTAAATCAACAACAACAAAAAGCAGTGACGCAATACACAATGTATCGCGTACACGTGTTGTTCAAACCGCTTGGACTAATGTTGTTAACGATCTTTCAGAGGTTCGTTATCTTGAAAATACAGGTAATTTATACAGAAAAGCAAACAACTACATTAGAAAAAGCTCTTTATTGACAATTATTCCCAATGTAATTATAAAACGAGTATTCCGCCATTAAACAGCCCCGTTACCCACCCCCACCCCCACTGCGGTTTTCTCGATGTCCAGCGGGGATGGCATCCCTTTCTTAATTTTTGTGAGGTCCCTCGGTAACTCGCGCCCTCGCTTATAGTGCGGTCTATGTTTTTGGACCCCGTTGTACGCGAGTTATCGAGGGAGCGGTGTACCTTGTACAGGGACACGGTCCAAATATGAATCCTACAAACCCAAGCAGCACCATTTTTATGAAGGAACAAATAAACTTTGGGGTGAATGTTTAAAGCTTCATGACAATCCTCCAAGTAGTTTAGAAGTAGTAGTGACAACAAACTTGTCCATATGAACAGACAACAGACCCATCCCATTAGCTCTTCATCTCAAATTACCACTTGAGCTCAAAAATGCAATAGTATTTTGCATTTGCAGCATAGAAACTTTTTTTCAAGATGATACTGACTATACACAAAACTTTACCAGATGGATGGACATGGGTTACACAATATGCCAC